>JBBPBX010013454.1:18021-35688 GCA_038048925.1 Garcialebias charrua
CTGGGAGGCCCAGTTGTTGTAACCTCTGACCTCGCCGCACGCTCCAGGGCCTCCAACAAGCCACTTCAAATGCACCCAGCATGGAAGCCCCACGCGCCACACAGAAAGAAAAGAGCCTGAATGGGGTGGTGGGAATGGAGAGTCTCATGTGTGACACCGCAAGCTTCATGCTCATGAAACCTACAAACACAGCAGGAGCGCCCCGCCCTCTGTTTCTGTGTTAACAGAGAAAACTGACGTGTTTCTAACTGACAGAAGATGCTTACAATGTTTTAAGGCAAAGGTGTCAAACATACGGCCCGCGGGCCGGAATCGGCCCGCCAGGGGGTTTAGTCGGCCCGAGGATAAATCTGAATTATATAAAAAAAAATAAACGTTATTTTCTTAAAAATCTACAGTTCCTATGTTGTCTGCTAGAGGCGCTGTGTTTTAGTCAGTTCCTACGTTGTCCTACTCAAACACAGTGCCTCTAGGACCCAGAGGCGCTGTGTTTTAGTCAGTTCAATCGCTTTACCCGTGTTTATATATGATATCTATGGTTTTACCCGCGTTTTCACTTGGAACGGACAGTCGGGCACCCTCATCAGCGGAATATCCTTGTCAAAAAAGAGAAAAGTGGACGCAGAGTGTCTGATTTTTTAAGAAAAATGGACTTCTTCCTATAAAACTGTTTGTTGACTAAATGTTTTAAAATGTGCAATCACTGTGATAAGTTTTTTAATGTGTTTTAAGTTTTAAATAAATGTTAAACTGAGTAGAAGTGCAAAAGGACAATTTATATGTAAAGATTTTTATAATTTATTTCTTCTTTGCACTAATACAATGAAAAAAGTGGACTTACTGTTCGTTCTATGTAATTTTGGAAAGAGTTTACCGGTACTGGTCTGGTCCACTTGAGATCAGATTAAGCGGAATGCGGCCCCCAGATCAAAATGAGTTTGACACCCCTGCCAACATATACTTTGATAGAAAGACTTCTCGTGAAGTTCAAGACTACCTGACTGGGCTGTGACTACCGTAGTTGGGAGAACACCATTCAGGAGGGAAACTCCATAACGTCTCCAAAATGTCTGCGGATCGTCTTGAGACGTTCAGGGGGTTGTCAACTACCCTGCTTGAGTTGCTGAGGCACGCAGCCACCTTGTTTGAGATTTGAACATGTTTAAAAACTTTGTTCTCCAAACTTTTTCCCAAATTAGACACAAATTCATCCTGAGAATCTCCAACTGATGTCAGTGTTTCCCTACCTTTACCAAAGGAGGGCGCCGTACCGACTGAACCGCCTGCCTTGCCATAAAGATCATGGCATGTAAAAAATAATGAACATGCATACATGTTCGCACCGGGAGCCATCAATTGTCCCTTTTTCCCCTATAATCAACCACTCCTCCGGTACCGTGTATGACTTCTCATGACTTCTGTGTCTAAAATGTGTTAAATGTTCATGCGTTCTAACATCATCAGCATACAGATGTATACAACTTGCACATGTGACCAATTCCTACTAGCAGAGAGGGCGCCACCGTGGGAGTGTGCACAGCCTCTTTGTGTGTCTCGCTTCAGTAAAATGGCCAATTGTGTAAATGTAGTTCTTGCACATTTGGATTCTAAACCAGATTATATATATATATATATATATATATATATATATATATATATATATATATATATATATATATATATATATATATATATATATATATATATATATTAGGGGTGTAACGATACACAAAACTCACGAGACGAGACGAGAAAATCACAGATCTCGCGAGAACGAGACGAGATTTTAACATTAGTTCAAGAAAACTTCAAAGATCGGTTTTATGCCGCAAAAAGGCTTTTATTCTGTTTTAACATGTATTACAAACCCAACTGATGTCTTCATTTTACTGATTGAATCTCCTTAGACCTTAGAACGTTCAACTTTGTTTAAAAAAATAGATATTCACGCAGGACTTTCCAAAACTGACTCTGCAGCCGTCACTCACCAGTGTTGCCAGATTGGGCGGTTCACCGCGATTTTCCTTCTGACTTTTGCGGGTAGAGATTGCTTTGGGTGGGTGGGACTCTATCTGGCAACACCGGTCACACCGGTGTTTACACGCGTGTCTTTACATTCGGGGCAGCGTCGGGACCCTCCATCAATGTAGAGGCGTCTGCGGCACCCTCCATCAGTAGTTGGGGCGTCTTCTATAGCAACTTCATCCGGCGAAGCCATGCTGTCCGTGACGCTGACTTGCTAGGGGCTCTGCTAGCATTAGCATTAGCATCTCGCGAGACAACGTTACCTCTCAACGAGAGATATCGCGGGAGTTTAATATCGCGAGATCTCGTACAACGAGATCTCGTTACACCCCTAATATGTATATATATATATTTTTTTTTAAGGCTTTACAAACTCTTCTCACACCTACAAACCTTTCCCACTCTTTTATAAACACTTCATATGTTCAAAAACACTTTGGCGATGTAGAAGAAGATGATGACGATGAGATGAATAAATCAATAGCCGTGTTTCCATCAAGGTTTCTAGCTGCGCATTTTGAAGTATCGCAGCAGAAAAGCTTAATGGAAACGGCAAAATCCGAATTTACTTCCTCAAATTCGCCAAAAAGTTGATACGCTCGCTTGAGGTGGTTTTTGGGATCTTCGAAAATGAGCAGATGCGCAAAACGACAGATGGAAACAGATTTTCCGACTCAGTTCTGCCGTAGCGAACATTCACGTCACGTGACGTTCAGCTGTTTCCGCTCCGGACAACATGTAACATCGCTAAAACTAGTTGGCATGACAGAATAAATACAACTTGCCCGATAGCAACACGTACCTGAAATATTCTCTCCATTTTGACGAGATGTGTGGCCGGGTTCTGTTTTCAACCGCTACTTCCTGTTTACTGTAGACATGCGTAACGCTGACGTCTGACGTAATGACGCTGTGCGTGGCTTGGTAGATGTGATTCAAGCCAGTTGATGGAAACACTTCTGCTTCGCATTAATTTGTATTTACATATTTGCGAGATTTCAAAAATTAGCTCAAAATTCGAAATGAAAATGGATGGAAACACGGTTAATATATAAAAAAACGAGTTTAAGAACCCGTGATTCAGAGAAGCTGCAATAAGTGGGCCGCAATATGTCGAGGGACGATTGTATATAAAGCCATACTGTGAGCTAACTGCATTGTGATAAATGTAATTCAATAAATGATTAAATATGAAAAATAAATTGTACAAAATGATTAAATAAGCTGAAATCTTTAAAATATAATCCCTTTGAGTGAAATAGTCTACGTAAGGCACAAATCTATCAGGCTAAAACATCCTTTCAGAGTCAAATTTTATGAGATTTATTACTGTAAATCTACTTTGACACATGGATATCACACTATGAGTGTTCTGAGTTTTGACCTGGAGGTCTGCAATACTTATTTAAAAAGTGAATCCAATCTGAAGTCGAGTGCAGTGGGCAACAAATCAATGTGCAAAACGTAGAAGGCAATTTTTCAAATGCTCACTGCTCAGTTTTCTAGCTCGCTCATGATCTCAGTGTGATCAGATATTTTGAAACGAAGTTTTGTGGAAAAGTTAAGAGTTAAATCCTTACAGGACTGATAAGCTATTGGCTAGTCCAAATGGATTAATGGTCAAACTAGATATCTGCAATTACACAGATATTTACTAAACAATTCTGTGGCGACTCGCAAAAAGCAGCAGCAGGCAGCTACCCTTTAGTGTTGACTCATGCTGTTTAAGAGGCTTTCTTTAATCCACAACAGGTGGCTGCGTTTAGACTGGATGGGGGGAAAAAATAGAGTATGACAAGATAATTGATAATTAATGTTAAAGGTAAGGGAGAAAAAATAAAAATAAAACAACACCTAAAAGAAAAAGGAGGAGAGAATGTTTCCAGTATAAGAAACTCAGTTCCGTGTTTTGGTAAAAAGATAACCGGGTACTGATCTGATAAAGGTCTTGAATGAACAAACATGTAAATTCAGTCACAGGAAAAATAAACGTATCCTGTACGTTTCGTTGGTTGTGAGTACAAAAACAGGTTGTCTACTAAAATCCACAACACCCTAGACATAGGCAGGTCAGAGCAGCTTCTGGACTTCCTGCTCAAGCTGGGAACTTTTCCCAATTCACCCCTTTTCGATTGCTAAAGTCGTCCATTTCCACTGGTACTGTTTGTGTTTCTGCTCGTGGTTCTCAAAGGTTTCCAGCGCACACACAAAGGGCTCTCATTTGAAACCTCAGCGCCGCTCCTCTATCCACCTCGCTGCCCTGCAGAGAATTAAACGCGGAAAAAACAAACTCCTGCACGGCCGTCATTCTCCTGTCGGTTTGTGTGTGGTCTGATTACTCAGGCTCTGGCGGTTTAGCGCTGACCCAGAGAGGATTTTACCCAGCAGCCTAGCTGGGGTGGATGGAAGTCTGAGGACGGGGAGGGAGGGTTTGAGGAGAGCAATGGGCCAGGATAAGGAAATGTAATATCATCCGGAGCCTGTCAACCTCCAGTCAGAAGGCAGACCTACAGTGCTGTTATTATACCAGCCTCGTTCTACCCCACTTGATCTCCTAATTCTTCCCATAACCCCATGGCTATTCCTGACCGACGTAAAACCGCCAACATAGCTGACAGGAATCTGTCATCAACCTTGTTGACGGATTGCTGCATGCGCGCCCGCAGCCCGAGCAAACGTATACATAAATTTAAAGCCAGAATTGTGTGTGAGATATAACCCCAGCACACACAGAGGAATTCCCTTCCAACTTTGGCCTGTTGCTGCACCAGGGGACCCTTCCAAGAGAGTGGGTTAGAATTGATCATTTACTTTGGCTGCGTTCACAAGCAGCAGCCACCTTGGCCAGACTGACTCTTCCCGGGTCTCTTGTCGGCCTCGGGTGTAGCAGCTTCAATACAAACAAGGAGGTGAAGTAAAGGGCAAGGAACCTCGGAGAATTTACTCTGTTATTGGATTTAAGGATCGTTCTGAGAAAGCTTGCGTAAGCATTATCTTGTTCGTTTTGCTGAACGAGTTTGTGCCTTTTTAAACCAGTAAACCAACATACACAAAGAGAAATCAAGGTTTTTATTTTTTGTAAAAAAAGATTATACACAGATAAATCGTCACTAACATCAGATCTATAGTGAAGCAGAGGGCAGCACCATAATGTAACGAGTATTGCATATGGCACATTAAATGTCTTTCCACAAAATGTTATACAGCGATCCATAGCAATGGACCGGACAAGCAAAGACCTTTTATAAGATTTGATGTTGATTTGTGACCTTGATCTTGAAGTGATGATGATATTGGTGATGAATCGTATATGCAACACTCCATATAGTAATGGTGCGTATGTGTTTAAAGCTTTGTTAAATTTTCTTGAGCGGATCAGAAGTTATGGCCAGAACAAGAGGGTTATGGAAGTATGCATGGACATACGTTTGTATGGATGATCAGATGACCCATAATAAGGCCAGCTGTTGTCGGCCGTATAAAAACGAAACTTAGTGGGACTGAACGCACAGAAGATTATGAGTGAAAACTGATTGAGTCATCTTGAGTTTTCAGACTGGGACTGAGGTTCACATTCCAGAAGAACAATGACTATAAGCTAGGGATGTATCGAGATCTCGTTGTACGAGATCTCGCGATATTAAACTCCCGCAATATCTCTCGTTGAGAGGTAACGTTGTCTCGCGAGTCGCTAATGCTAGCGCTAGCAGAGCCCCTAGCAAGTCAGCGTCACGGACAGCATGGCTTCGCCGGATGAAGTTGCTATAGAAGACGCCCCAACTACTGATGGAGGGTCCCGGTGCCGCAGACGCCTCTACATTGATGGAGGGTCCCGGCGCTGCCGACGCTGCCCCGAATGTAAAGACACACTTGTGTAAACACCGGTGTGACCGGCGTTGCCAGATAGAGTCCCACCCACCCAAAGCACTCTTTACCCGCAAAAGTCAGAAGGAAAATCGCGGTGAACCGCCCAATCTGGCAACACTGGTGAGTGACGGCTGCAGATTCAGTGCTGATGCGGATATTTATGTTCAATTTTTGGAAAGTCCTGCGTGAATATCTATTTTTTTTAAACAAAGTTGAACGTTCTAAGGTCTAAGGAGATTCAATCAGTAAAATGAAGACATCAGTTGAGTTTGTAATACATGTTAAAACAGAATAAAAGCCTTTTTGCGGCATAAAACCATCTTTGAAGTTTTCTTGAACTAATATTAAAATCTCGTCTCGTTCTCGCGAACTCTGTAATTTGTCTCGTCTCGAGAGTTTTGTGTATCGTTACACCCCTACTATAAGCACAATGGCACATGGGTCATTTTGACTGATGGAACAGTAGAAGGGTTCAGAAGAACCACTTAAATGTCCCGAAATGACCTAGCCAAAACTCAGACCTCAGTCCAACTAAGCATCTCTGGTACAAAGTATGATTTAAAAATTGTTGGTAAAAGTCATGCCCATCCAACTTGAAAGAACTGGAGCAGTTTCCTGAAGAATGGACAAAAATCCCAGTGGTTAGATGCTCCAAACTCAAGGAGACACCTGAAGAACAAGAAGGCTCTACACCAGGGGGTGGGTAACATTTATTTTCAGAGGGCCACATTACAATATTTAAAGCAATTGAAGGGCCGCAAATTAAAATTACAAAATAAATTTTCTTTAAGACAGATAACCTGGAAGAGGTTTTTCCAGTGTTTTAGTTTTGTGGCACTGTTAACATGTTTGATAGAAATATCTCTCTCCAGTATTATTTAGGAATACAGTACAAGACATACAGTACTTCCTGTAAACTGTCTCTTGTAACAATATATTTATTAGACTAAATATATTTTAAAAATGCATTTTAATCTGTATGTTTGCGTTTTGGAGTCTTTAAGGTTCAATCTAGGAACACTATGACTTCCCCTAGTTTACTTGCCTTGGCAGGGCGCTCATATCGTCTTTGACTTTTGTCGTCGGGGCACTGTGGGGTGTAGGCAGGGTGCTCATTTCTGTTGACAGGGTGGGGTGCCCTGCTTGTATAATGGTAGGGGAAATATTGTCTTTAGTATAAAAAAAAAAAGTTTTTGCCCATCTTGATCAAAATTATTTTTGATGAATTTTCCCAAGATGTTCATGTTTAAACTTCATTGGATTTCTTTGATAAAATATGGGTTTTCATCAACTTATTTAAAAATTGTTTTCTTTTCAGCTAGGAATTTTGGTGGCTGGATGGTGATTGTCCAAGAGCCACTTTTGGCCCTCTGGCTTTATGTTGCTCATGCCTGTTCTACACAGTACAGTACTAAGCTTTTGGTGGTGAATACATGTGCATTCAACAATGTTTATCCCCTAAACTTCAATAATCTGAAGAACTTGAAAAGGATGAAGCAGGTAAAGATAATGCATGGAATGATGGAAAGTCAATTGACTTCCATGTTGTAAGGCAATAAAATAGAAAGACTGTCTGGGGAAAGGTAATAACTTTTACACCTAAGCTAGGTGAGTACAGGTAGTCCTCGACTTACGATGCTCCCGACTTACGACGTTTCGGACTTACGTCACGCATCTCATTTAAAAAAAAGTTTTTTTTTTAAATAATAATGAATAAATGTACAGTACTGTACAGTTACCAAGCACTTAGCCTATCCTAACACAGTTAAGGAGTGAGTTGAATTGTCTCCCTCCTCCCTGCAGGCTCCATTCACATAAAGGGAGCTAGCTCCCTTTATGTGAAAGGGAGACAATTCAACTCACTCCTTCATCTTTAAAAACTGTGTTAGGATAGGCTAAGTGCTTGGTGACTGTACAGTACTGTAAATGTATTTATTTATTAAAAAAATATTTATATTTTTTTTGTATGTGATCCGACTTACGTCATTTTCGACTTACGAACGGCCCGTGGGTACGGAACTCGTTCGTAAGTCGGGGACTACTTGTAATTAAAATGATCTTGGATATTTGTAACAGAATAGGGGATTTGGAACCACGAGGGGCCAGTTCACAGTCTTTATAACCACTTCAGGTAGTTTGCCTTTGTTTTTTCCACCCCCAGTACTGAAGTACTGTGGCAATTTGTACCTTTAATAACTATGTTTATTGTGTATTTTTTAGGCTCCTGCTTTAGTGTACACCGGCTGGGAATTAGCTTCACAGGAGCGTGTGCGTGATGTAAGGAGATGTGATTGGTTCATACAGTAGACTTTGAACTGCTGAGCAAACTGAACATTCTTCCAGTACTGTTAACACATGAAGCACCTTGTGTGACTGTGATGTCACAGCACCGAGATGCGTCCAGCTGAGGACGACAAACATGAACACAAGCAGACAGTTTGCAAGCAGACACATGGACCGAGAGGCAGAGGGGGTTTAGACACTTAGTCCTTCACTTCCTGCGAAGGCACGATAAAGAATTCAGTGATGTGCCGCAAATGTTTCGCAAAAGATTGTCGGCCATATTGGCAATCACAACTGGTAAATTCCCTTCCCCCTTCAGTTGGGCCGATGTGAGCTCTCGACACTAAACAGATTGAGCTGTGTAAGTCTGAGCGTGCTCACCATCACACATGTTCTAACTGTCATAGCAGTCATCTGTTGGCACTCTCTGCATTCGCTGGGTGAAATATTGACACTAGCTGCTGTGAACCGCCCTACTTCGTGTAGCAAAATGTAGGAAAGGCCTCATTTTTCAGTCATTTGAATCGTTGCCTCTGATTCTGTAAGTGTGTCTCTGGTGGTCCGAATGCATACCACATGCTAAATAACTACACTTGCACTCTGACTAGGACTATAACATGTTCTCATGCATATATCAGGCCGGTGGGTTCTGAAATACCAGTGAAAGCCCATGAGATTTAGAGGAAACAGGTCTTCATCTCGACCTCTAGATTATCAGTTTAAATGCAGGCCTTGGAGAATTTCCTGGCCAGCAACCGACAATGACAGACACCATGAATTCTGGAGTCAATGAGCCTAACAAATGTTAACAATGCAGACCCTTTTGCCGTTGGCCCCTTTGCAGCCCCCAACCGCTGGGACTATTGTAGCAATTAGTATAATGAATGTGGTTTTGCTGGTAGGTAATCACATACTGTATGGTGCTGCCCCCTCTCCTCCGTATACAGGCACTCGACTCTGAATGCTCCAGTTTCATTACAATCTGACCCTATTAAACAAACAAAAAAAGCTCACTCGCTCCCTCTTGCTTTGCCTCTCTCTTTCTCTTTCTTTTTGCAACGCTCAAACTCCTACACCCTTCATTTCCGCTCAGTTCAAATCTAAACAAAAGACACATCTGGTCTGTCTCTTGCCCCCCTCCTTTTCTCCCCTCTGATTTTCTTTCTCTTTAACTCCTTCCTTGTTTTGACCCCGTCTTTTTCAACTGTTTCTATCAGCGTAAGAGGACCGCTTTCTAGGTAGAAAGAATGGGGTGAGGGACCTTTGTTACAGGGTCAACCACTTGACTTGCACCTTTAATCTAACAATGTGATGGACACTCATGACTCCACAGAACTTCATGTTTATTTACCCACTGAAGCTACATACAGTACAAACAGCATTGTTTGAACAGTCAATGCTTTAGACCAGTAGTTCTCAAACTTTTCATTAACATCCTAAGACACGAACTCTTGCAAATGTGGATGCCAGGTCCCAGGAGGTTAAAGCATGCCTTCAGAAATATGAATTACAGTATTTTCTGGTGTATAGGTCGCACCTGTGTATAGGTCGCATTGTCCAATTATTGCCAATAGATTGGAAAAATCCCTAGATAGGTCGCACTGGTGTATAGGTCGCACCTACGTTTAGCTCTGCTGCAAATGTCTGCCACAGGAGCGCACAGCAAGGCTTTTAAGAAGATTAACACTTAAAAACAATTATTTGTTTGATAAAAATTATAGCAAATATATGTCTGAGCTGAACTTTTCCTTAATAAATGAACGTAATTGTGAAATGAGCTGGATTTAAAAATTTGTTTCACCGAAAGTGATAACAAGCCATATATAGGTCGCACCTGAGTACAGTATAGGTCGCAGGCCTTGAAAAAACCATAAAAAGGTGCGACCTATACACCGGTAATTTATAATATTAATTTCCTTCAGGGGATTAATAAAGTATCCATTCAGCCAACTAACCATCTAAAAGAAGGGGGCATTCAAAGTGGGTACGAAGCATGGCTAAGGGCATGGTGGACAGGTGAACAATGAAAAACGTTCACCAGCTGGAAAGCCATTTTGTAAACTATGAACGCAAACAAGGTGTGATTTTTCAGAAACGGACTGTTTTGAACTGGTGACAAACACAGTTTTCAGTGACAACGCAACTGAAAATTCACCTTTTCTCTTGCAAGTTTGAGTCGCAGGTCTCCAACAGTTGAGCATACTAGCTGGTACCCAATGATATACTACTTTAAGATCTCAAAGTACCACTGTTACGCCAGACCTTAAAAGCAAGTAATATACAGTATGCTTGTACCACCTACTACATGTACTATACTGGCCTACAACTGGTTTTGATCATTTCAGTACAAGCATCTGACATAAACAAGCTAACTGATCAATCCTGTTGAATGCTTGTTAGCTAAAAAGAGTTACCGGTACTTTTTTTTTATATCATAACCGAAATTCTTCAACAAAACCAGTTGGCTACGGGACACACTCATTGCGACCTGATCATCCTCAGCTGGTCCTTCCAGAATTGACGGTGTCCATTGGATGAAACCCTAAATCAAGCTGACGTCCACTAACAAACAGAAAGTCACTTGGATCAATAAATAATCATACTAATTTTAACAATCCATTTTATCTAATGGGCTAAACAACAGAGATGGGATCTTGACTGGCAGGCACCAACCTGCACCTTGTCTTTTACGCCTAGCTTCAAATGGTTTGGTCATTGGACTGATTCACAGGGATCCACCGAGATACGTGCAAAACCACTAACACTGGTTAACAGTGTGGTTTAATATGTGACGGGTTCTTGCATTCATTGCTGAGAACAACTCCCCACACACTGTGGTCTTGGCTCTTTCTCTGCTCCACAACGAATATTGTACATCCAAATTTGAGAAAACTGGACTCAAATTTCCATACCATATTCAGACTTCAGCCGTGGAGTTTAAATAGGTACCAGAACGTTGTCCAGTTAAGTTTCCACAGGGGTTCTCAAAATGTTCTCCATTGCACTTTTATTTTATGTAGATTCTGTTTGGAGCAAATATTTGCTTGAACTTCTCATATTTATGGCTCTCTCTTTTATAGCTTTCCATCTATCCATCCATCCATCCGTTCACTCTCTCACTTACACCTAGGGGTAATTTAGAGTTATCAGTCAGGGGCAATTTAGAGTTACCAGTCAGTCTAACATGCATGTTTTTGGTCTGTGGGAGGAAAACCGGAGTACTGTACATGGAGAAAACTATACACATGCACGAAGAGAGCATGCAAACTTCACCCAGAAAGGTCCTGGGCCGGGATTTGAACTGGTGACCTTCTCACTGAAGCAACAGCGCTACCAGCTGAACCACCATGCCACATTTACATCATAATTCCATCCATCCATTATCTTGAAACCAACATTTCTCCAGAGCATTATGAGGGATTCTGAGTACCGTATTCGTCGGTCTATAACACACAGTTTTTTTACTCATTTGAATGACCTGCGTATTATACACCGAAGCGTGTTATTTATGGATTTTTTCCCCATATTTTTAGACACATTTTTGGCTCTGATTCGCCGTTTTTCATTTTGGGCAAAAAAATGGTGCAGTACCACTTTTGTCCGCTAGGGGGCCACTTCCAGACCGTTTCTAGCTCATGTGTCCGAAAAAAGCCTCCTCTGGTCGGACTGACTCTGTCGTTGCCCGCCCCCTGCTCTGGATGTAGCTGCATTTAGCTGTGAGGTTCGCTGTTTTTGTTAGCAAGATACCGTAACTCATAAACCACACCGCAGATTTTTAAATCCAGCTGATTTGAACATTTCGTGAATTGGTTAAGCTCAGGAACCCTTGTGCTATTATGTCAGCTAAGAAATATATTTTTTAAGCATTTATTTAGCTAAATTAAAAGAAATAAAGCGTCCCACCCGCCTGCATGCAAATCGGCAAATTACTTTTTTTAATCCAGCTGATTTGAACATTTCGTGAATTGGTTAAACTCATGACACCCTTGTGCTTTAATGTCAGCTAAGAAATATATTTTTTCTCACAAAGAAATAATTGTTTTTACCGTGTTTTCTTGTGAAGTCTATCGGTGCTCGCTCGCTTCTGCGGCCGCCATTTTAAGCAGGGCAAATGATGCGCTGACGCGTCGCGTAGCTGTGACTCATAATAGATGCATGGTAAACACCAAAGCGTATTATTTACTGATTTTTTCTAATTTATTGGCAATAATTGGACGAAGTGTGTTAAATACAGGAGCGTGTTATAATCCGACGAATACGGTACTTGTACCACAATCGAGGTCTATGGCTGTAGATACAGTTGTTAGGTTTGTTGTGGTGTTACCGCGCTGGTGTGACAGGAACTTTTAGCTTTCTGTTCAAACTGCTGAACTGTTATTTTTAGCTCATTTCAACTATCTTTACCAGAAATCTCAACCACAAATCAAAATCTTCAGTTTTTACAGCTGACTGTATTACACTTCAACAGCCAGGATAAAGCAAAGTTACTAAATGTTTTATCTTTAATCATTGATGGTGGAGCAAATGGTGCTTTTAGCTACATCTGTTAAAACTGTCACGAGCAGACAAGGGAGACGTGTTGCTGCTCAAATTTAGAACTATTGATTATTTTCTCAAAAGATAACCCTTCTCTTTTACTCATTATGCCGAGTCAGACCCCTTGGGGAGTCTACAGTCTCCACCAAGCCAACATCACGCACACACAAGAGCAGTTTTATTATGCACAGACTGTAAAGAAAACCTCTGAAAACTATGTATATGCAGTTGACTTCTTCCTTTATAAATATGTATGCATTTACAAAGTACATTTTTATGCTTTTGTACTGTATAAATCTGTTTGTGCACCACCGTGATCATGCACAGGACCAGTGCAGCTCAGGGTTCACAATCTGTCCCTGTCAGCAGGATCATACGGTCACCGTGACTCACAATCTGCTCACATTTTGCCCCACGAGCTGTCAGAACTGCAGCAGCTTCACATCTGGACCCAAACAGCAACTCCAGCTCTCTGGCTTTTCTAATTCGTTTTGCTTTGTCTCACTCTTTCTTTTTTTTTTTTACCCTATTTTTATTAAACATGTCTTTCTTTTTTCGCTCTCTCCTAACCTCCTTTGCTCTCACTTTCTCCACTCTTCCCTCCCTCGGTTTTATATAGAAAAACATTCCTGGTGTTCTGCTCAGCTCCAGTGAAACCTGGTGCTTATTTTCAGTGCCCTAAATTGATAGCAAATGTGAGGACAGATCCCTCCTCTCCCTCGCTCTTCCCTCCCTGCACCGTCCCAACCTCCTCCCCTTTTGGCATTAGCAGCGAAGGATACGTGGAACATTTTTTCGTGACCATATTGAACCCTTGGGTTTTATGTTTTTCAAGGTGTTCTCCTTCATATTCATGTGTTTCTGTTGAGTTTCTGAGAAGAGAAGGTCGACAGCCTGACGTCTCCTTGAGACCAGAACTGAGTCACAGACTTTGTTTTCCAATAAGCCCCCCACTGCACCGTGGAAACCAAACCTGGTTAGCCTCAGCTGTCTTTACCCATAATTCAAAACCCCCGGCATGTTTGTTTTCTCACTGTGTGTGTGTGTCTCTCCCCTTTCCTTTGACTTGCTTTCTCTGACTCTGTAAATGAAACTCTAACTGCTCCCTTCATTTTTGAAGCAGCCAACTGAGTTCTGTTGGACTAAAACGCTCTCCGTTGTGAATGTGAGCCCGGGAGTGAAACTGAGCCTTGTGGGTCGGCCCTCTGTGGGCGAAGCTCATAAGGAGAGAGAAGAAAACGAGTTAGCTTCTCCTTGAGTCTGGTATGGTCTGTAACTAAACCTAAAAAAATACATTTGTTTGCTTTCTTTTGAAATTCATACAAAAATTAAGCAGCAAACCACAAGGAAGACAAGTTAACACCAAATGTAGGGGATGTTTTTAAAGGTTACTAGTCACAGCTGTTCTGTTAGCAAGTGGTACTCTGATGCCCCCGTCACCGAGGGGTTTAAATAGTGAATGTTTGTAGTTTTAATAGACTGGAATTGAACAGGGAATGCAAGTAAACTTTAGTAATTTTGATGCAAGACATTCAGATGGGTAAGAGTTACATAATGCTTGTAGGTTTTTGTTGTTGTTGTTTTTGATTGCCCCAGGTAATGCAGAGCAACAGATTCTGGCAAGTGGAGGGAGCCATTTTAATCAAGATGAGGCACAATGGCAAAGCTAGGGAGTGGCCAATGGGGGCCTTGGCCACCATAGATAAGGAAAAAATGTTTTTATGTCATTAACCGTGTTTCCATCTATTTTCAATTCGAATTTTGAGCGAATTTTTGAAAATTCGCAAAAATGTAAATAATAATTTATGCGAATCAGAAGTGTTTCCATCAACTGGCTTGAAGCCAATCCACCAGGCCACACAAAGCGGCATTACGTCAGACGTCAGTGTTACGCGTGTCTACAGTAAACAGGAAGTAGCGGTTGAAAACAGGAACCGAACCACACATCTCGGCAAAATGGAGAGAATATTTCAGGAATGTGTTGCTATCGGGCAAGTTGTATTTATTCTGTCATGCCAACTAGTTTTAGCGATGTTACATCCGGGGAGACAGCGGAAACAGCTGATCAGTCACATGACGTGAATGTTCACTACATCAGAACTGAGTCGGCAAATCTGTTTCCATCTCTCGTTTTGCGGATCAGCTCTGTTTCGAAAAACCCAAAAACCACCTCAAGCGAGCGTATCAACTTTTTTGCAAATTAGAGGAAGTTAAATCGAATCGTGCCGTTTCCATTCACCTTTTCTGATGCGATACTTCAAAATGTGCATCAAGAAACCTTGATGGAAACACGGTTTATTGTCATAAAATGTAAGAGTCCAAGAGTATTGTACAATTTCAAACTGGTACAAAAGTAAAATTGCATGTCATGAATACAGCACAAGATGGTTGATTATATATCTGCAAACTCAGAAAGGATAAATAAGGTGACAAACCGGGGGTCTGTGGAATTATTTGCATTGAACCAAGTGACATTGTAGGCTAATGTTAACGCACAGTTCACTGACGTTAGCATACATCCTAGCTAGCATTGCATGCTGGTAAGCTTTCCATTACAGATAACGTTATGTTGGAAAAGGTAATGGATTATGATGCAACGTTGCTAAAAAAAAAAAAATTTTGCCAAAGCAAGTTTAACTTACACATCATGTTATATTGTTGGCAGATAACGAAGCTTATGTCAAAACTAACAGTGTCCAACGTTAGAAGTGACTAGTTATAATGAAGACTGGTTTCCTTCATCCATGGGAAAGATTTCCCTATCATCTATCATGATTATGATTGGCCAAATGACTCATGTTCCACCAAAGATGTTCTATTGTAGACAGGAACCTTGTTGTTTCTTAAAGTCCAGTCAATGGTAAATTATGCCATCTACCAAGCCTCTGCATGCCTTAGCATTGTTGCGTCAAATTATTGACAAACTATAACAAAATAATGGTTTCTAACCAAAATGTTGTATAATTTCTAGATTTTTATATTTAAAAAATGCTAAGACAGTACAATTCTAGTGTTCATTCAGTTTAATTTGTAAATTTGATGTACCGTAAGCAAACCCTTATTAAATATATGTAACCCTGAAATGTTATGTTAGCATTGTCGCTTACTGCCCTTCAGTTGTTACATTTAGGGTTGCATGATATTATAGGCATGGTATCGGCCGATATTAGCGTTAAAGTTAAATATCGGACATCAGCCATTCCATCAAAATAACTCACTGATATAAAAGATGTTGTTTTTGTATGACAACCCAGTGACAAGGATGCCTGCAGCGGCAGCACAACGCGATGACATTGCAGTGGCAGCACAACGCGATGACGTCACGTGCGCCTACCTGATCTCACGGCGGAGAGGAAAATTCAAACTGTCGGCAATGTGGAAGTTTTATTTTTCGTAGGTGTGGATGTTGGATTCCGAAGATTTATGAAGTACGTTGAGCCTCGCTACATCGTCCCCAGTCAGAGATATTTTTCCGACGTAACATTACCAGAGTTACAAGCCGTCATTTCTGACGTCATTGAGAAGCTAATAGCCGATAGCACGACTTGTTGGGTGAGTTTTACTATAGACAGTTGGACATTGTGTTAGCCCTGTTAGCTTGATTAGTCTTACGACACAATGGATAGACAAAAACTTTGAACTTAAAGTGAGACTAAACCCAGGTTGAGACGGTAACTCCTCCTTCCAAAATCTCCCTGAAAATGGGCGTGTCGAGAGACAAGGAAGGGTGGAGGTAGAGTTGTGCTTTTGTTCACGCCTCCACCTGCAACAACCTAAAACAAATTAAACCTCTAGCCAACAACATACACCAAGCAACAACAAAGAATAAACATGTAGATGTATTTATCTATTCCACCCATTCCATCCAAAACCAAAGGCCTAAAACAATGAAAATGAAAAGAAAAATAAAACCGCTTGTCAGGAGTGAAATGCAGCACTTCCATATAAGGTATGCACTTCTCATCTCTGCAGGGGATTGGCTCTGCTTGAACCACCTGTGTGACATCACACATGAGCAGACATGTCACACATGAGCGTTTGCACAAATAAGAAAATTAAGGTGTAATCCACCAGTTCAACCCATAGAACTACCGTAAACACATTTTTAGACCAAATATTGCCAAATATTGCCAATTTACACAGATATGCACAATTATGTGAGAATAAACACAGCCATAGTGCTAGATAACATTTTAAACACATTCTAGGGAGTTTATCAGCTAAAAAAAGTTAATTTTGGGTTTAGTCGCACTTTAAGAAGTCTGTCCTTCATGCACAGGAGTGCAGAGGATCCCACACTGCAGCTGGAAACCTGGAACAAGCCTCCTCCACAAGTGAGACAGCATCCATCCATCCATCCGTTTTCTTCCGCTTATCCGGGGTCGGGTCGCGGCAGCCTAAGTAGGGAGGCCCAGACTTCCCTCTCCCCAGCCACTTGGGCCAGCTCCTCTGGGGGAATCCCAAGGCGCAGGCCAGCCGGGAAACATAGTCCCTCCAGCGCGTCCTGGGTCTTCCTCTGGGTCTCCTCCCGGTGGGACATGCCTGGAACACCTCACCAGGGAGGCGTCCAGGAGGCATCCTAACCAGATGCCCGAGCCACCTCAACTGGCTCCTCTCGATGTGGAGAAGCAGCGGCTCTACTCCGAGTCCCTCCCGGATGACTGAGCTTCTCACCCTATCTCTAAGGGAGAGTCCAGCCACCCTGCGGAGAAAACTCATTTCAGCCGCTTGTATCCGAGATCTTGTTCTTTCGGTCATAACCCAAAGCTCATGACCATAGATGAGGGTGGGAACGTAGATCGATCGGTAAATTGAGAGCTTTGCCTTTTGACTCAGCTCTCTCTTCACCACGACAGACCGGTACAGCGCCCGCTTCACTGCGGACGCTGCACCTATCCGCCTATCGATCTCACGCTCCAGTTTTCCCTCATTCGTGAACAAGATCCCGAGATACTT
>JBBPBX010013455.1:0-22484 GCA_038048925.1 Garcialebias charrua
AACCAGATGCCCGAGCCACCTCAACTGGCTCCTCTCGATGTGGAGAAGCAGCGGCTCTACTCCGAGTCCCTCCCGGATGACTGAGCTTCTCACCCTATCTCTAAGGGAGAGTCCAGCCACCCTGCGGAGAAAACTCATTTCAGCCGCTTGTATCCGAGATCTTGTTCTTTCGGTCATAACCCAAAGCTCATGACCATAGATGAGGGTGGGAACGTAGATCGATCGGTAAATTGAGAGCTTTGCCTTTTGACTCAGCTCTCTCTTCACCACGACAGACCGGTACAGCGCCCGCTTCACTGCGGACGCTGCACCTATCCGCCTATCGATCTCACGCTCCAGTTTTCCCATGGGCTCACCACCTGTGGGAGGGGCCAAAGGGGTCGGGTGCATTGTGGAATGGGTGGTGGCCGAGGGCGGGGACCCTGGCGGTCTGATCCTCGGCTACAGAAGCTGGCCATTGGGACATGGAATGTCACCTCTCTGGTGGGGAAGGAGCCTGAGCTAGTGTGTGAGGTTGAGAGGTTCCGGCTAGAAATAGTCGGACTCACCTCAACGCATGGCTCTGGCTCTGGAACCAGTTTCCTTGAGAGGGGTTGGACACTCTTCCACTCTGGAGTTGCCCCTGGTGAGAGGCGCCGAGCAGGAGTGGGCATACTTGTTGCCCCCCATCTCGGTGCCTGTACGTTGGGGTTCACCCCGGTGAACGAGAGGGTAGCCTCCCTTCGCCTACGTGTGGGGGGACGGGCTCTGACTGTTGTTTGTGCCTATGCGCCGAACGGCAGCGCAGATTACCCACCCTTTTTGGAGTCCTTGGAGGGGGTATTGGAGGGTGCGCCTCCTGGGGACTCCCTTGTTCTGCTGGGGGACTTCAACGCTCACGTGGGCAATGACAGTGAGACCTGGAGGGGTGTGGTTGGGAGGAACGGCCCCCCTGATCTGAACCCGAGTGGTGTTCTGTTGTTGGACTTCTGTGCTCGTCATGGATTGTCCATAACGAACACCATGTTCAGGCATAAGGGTGTCCATATGTGCTCTTGGCACCAGGACACCCTAGGTCGTAGTTCAATGATCGACTTTGTTGTCGTCTCATCTGATCTGCGGCCGCATGTCCTGGACACTCGGGTGAAGAGAGGGGCGGAGCTGTCCACTGACCACTACCTGGTGGTGAGTTGGCTCCGATGGTGGGGGAGGATGCCGGTCAGACCTGGCAGACCCAAACGTATTGTGAGGGTCTGCTGGGAACGTCTGGCAGAGTCTCCCGTAAGACGGAGCTTTAACTCCCACCTCCGGGAGAGCTTTGAACACGTTCCGAGGGAGGCGGGGGACATTGAGCCCGAGTGGGCCATGTTTCGCGCCTCTATTGTCGAGGCAGCTTATCGGAGTTGTGGCCGCAAGGTTGTTGGTGCCTGTCGTGGTGGCAACCCTCGAACCCGGTGGTGGACACCGGCGGTGAGGGATGCTGTCAAGCTGAAGAAGGAGTCCTATTGGGCCTTTTTGGCCTGTGGGACCCCGGAAGCAGCAGATAGGTACCGGCAGTCCAAGCGGCATGCGGCTCGGGTGGTTGCTGAGGCAAAAACTCGGGCGTGGGAGGAGTTCGGAGAGGCCATGGAGAATGACTTCCGTACGGCTTCGAGGCGATTCTGGTCCACCATCCGGCGTCTCAGGGGGGGAAAGCGGTACGCGACCAACACCATTTATGGTGGGGATGGCGTGCTGTTGACCTCAACTCGGGATGTTGTGAGTCGGTGGGCGGAATACTTCGAAGACCTCCTCAATCCTACTGGCACGTCTTCCACTGAGGAAGCGGAGCCTGGGGACTTTGGATCGGGCTCTCCAATCTCTGGTGCGGAGGTCGCCGAGGTGGTTAAAAAGCTCCGCGGTGGCAAGGCTCCGGGGGTGGATGAGATTCGTCCTGAGTTCCTTAGGGCTCTGGATGTTGTGGGGTTGTGTTGGCTTACGCGACTCTGCAATATCGCGTGGACATCGGGGGCAGTTCCCTTGGATTGGCAGACTGGGGTGGTGGTTCCCCTATTCAAAAAGGGGGACCGTAGGGTGTGTTCCAACTATAGAGGGATCACACTCTTAAGCCTCCCTGGTAAGGTCTATTCAGGGGTTCTGGAGAGGAGGGTCCGTCGGATAGTCGAACCTCGGATTCAGGAGGAGCAGTGTGGTTTTCGTCCTGGTCGTGGAACACTAGACCAGCTCTACACCCTCAACAGGGTCCTGGAGGGTGCGTGGGAGTTTGCCCAACCAGTTTACATGTGCTTTGTAGACTTGGAAAAGGCATTCGACCGCGTCCCTCGGGGGGTTCTGTGGCGGGTACTCCGGGAGTATGGGGTACCAGGCCCATTGATATGGGCTGTTAGGTCCCTGTACGACCGGTGTCAGAGCTTGGTCCGCATTGCCGGCAGTAAGTCAGGCTCGTTTCCGGTGAGAGTTGGACTCCGCCAAGGTTGCCCTTTGTCACCGATTCTGTTCATAACTTTTATGGACAGAATTTCTAGGCGCAGCCAAGGTGTTGAGAGGATCCGTTTTGGTGGCCTTATGCCTCTTACCCACCGCACAACTGCAAACGCTCCTGCCGTCCCCTTTTTGCCGCTGGTCACGGTCCCACTGAACCACTGAACACCGTCTGATGACGTACACTAGGGGGTAGCAGAGGGAGGGGTCTCTGGCTTGTTTTCCGGGTTCAGTTGTTGTTTTAACTGCACCTCCGACGGTCTTCGATGAGATTAAAACTTTTTTTTATGTTTGGGGTGATCTACACTGGAGAGTACAGCAGCCTGTCAGCAGCAACTGTAAAAATGCCACGTTTCTTACCGGAGTTTGGGTCCAATTCCTGGAGGCTGGATCCGGTGAGTTTAAAAAGTCCGAAAAAAGTCCCGTTGTGGTTGTGTAATCAGATAGCGAGGCTCTCCCGACTGTTTGCCGGATGCGTCGAGCCGCCAGAGATCAACATTTGGGACGTCTGCGGCTCGACGGCGACGCGCGCGTGCGTGTGCAGGCTGCCGTCGCGCCGCTTCGATCACTCGAATCTCGCCGCTTCCTTGTTCCCCGTGACTCCACGCGTCTCTTCCATAGACTTTGAATGTAAACCGGTGTTATCCGGCCGCTTCGGCCGCCCGACGCCGGGGGCGGTGGGTAGGAGGCATTAGAATCGCTTCTCTGTTTTTTGCAGATGATGTGGTCCTATTGGCTTCATCAGCTCGTGATCTACAGCTTTCACTGGAGCGGTTTGCAGCTGAATGTGATGCGGCCGGGATGAGGATCAGTTCCTCCAAATCCGAGGCCATGGTCTTGAGCCGGAAAAGGGTAGCGTGCCCTCTCCGGGTCGGGGAGGAGGTCCTGCCCCAAGTGGAGGAGTTTAAGTATCTCGGGATCTTGTTCACGAATGAGGGAAAACTGGAGCGTAAATAAAAGTCACTAGTGCAAAATAACAAAAAAGCAGCAATGTTACAAAAACATAACACTGTCAAAATCACAAAAACAGTGATAAGAAAACAACTTCTATTGCACAGATGTTTTTTGAAAAAAAAAACAAAAACAAATAAACAACAACAAGTCAGTGTTGCAAATAATGTGTAAGGAGCCCTTTGGGCTCTATTTACATGTTGGAAATGACTTAAAGGTTTTTGTTCAGGAACAGTAACATGTTTACATTTTTCCCTTTAATTGCACTTCTTCTCTGTGTCACTAACTGTCCTGCCTTAGAGAAAATCCTTTCTGCAGGTACAGATGTTGCAAGAATTCCCAGTTGTTTTCTTGCAATTTTGTTCAGAATGGGAAATGCCGTCTAGTTCATTTTCCACCAAAGAAGTGGGTCTCCATTCCGTGGAATCGGCTTCTCCTCTGAGTACCGCCGCAGTTCGATGATGGCATCAGTGCGGGGCACATCAGGGAGGGGCACAGATTGCGTGTGTGCCGGAGCGAGAGAGCGCGACAACAAAGCATCGATTCCACAGTGCTAGTATCGATTCGATACCAAGTACCACCTTGGTATTGATAGTATCGATACTAGAATAGATACGCCCACCCCTAGCGCACATTCTCATTCAAAGAATTGCAAAGCGATGCAGGACTGTTTTGTATGTGACACAAAATGTATTAAATATCCCTTCTTCATCCCAGAGCTGGACTTTTATTTTGTTTTTTTGTCAAAAGTCAAGTGATCGCTTCATCGTTCACTGACAGGAATGAGGAAGTCACGAGCGAATTAAATCATGTCCAACGTTGCTGCGTGAACCTCTGCTGATTTCTGCTGGTTTTTGTGTTGTAGGACCAGTGATTCATGGTTTTATTTTATTTTTTTAAAACGTTTTATCAACATATAATCACAGAATATTGAAGTGTTATTATTATTAAGTTGCAACAAAAGAAATGTGCAGCAGTCAAAAACGAAAGTAAAAACAGTGGGGCTGTTGGACCCGGTGTGACCTGCAATGCAACACCGCCCCCTACTGTCACAATCTAAGGAGCTCCAAACAGGAAGTTGAAGAGTGGCTTTGTTATGTCTTTCCCATATTGCTTAGCGGTATGTTAGAGTTACTGTTGAAGATTCTCAGTCATCCAGGACATGATACAATAAAAAAAGGTGTTCCAATACTGAAACAACTGGACGTTATTTGTAATAATAATAATAATAATTAATTCAATTTATAATGCACTTTTCATTACTGAAAATCTCAAAGTGCTACACATATATTGAATGCTACACACATTCATAAACCGGTGGTGGCAGACTACCATGCAAGGTGCTTTCCAGTCCTACCGGGAGCAACTCAGGGTTAAGTGTCTTGCCCAAGGACACAACGACACATGGTGCGGGTCCCAGGAGTCAGCAGAAGATGTTTTGCCCTTCATCCAAAAGGCTTTCTCAATTCATGTATGTTAGTGTTCTAGTATACTCACACCATGAGTGAGGTGGACATCTGGGATATAGACCTGCCTCTTGTGTGTTGTTAATGTTTGACTGTTTCCAGTTGCTCAGCTTAAAGTGGCTTGGTTGGTTTAACCCACGATAGGAATTGATTTACTGGTGTAACTGCGTTGGGATGACGTCACTGCGAGTACTCGAGGTGAAATAAAAAACCTCCATAGTAGTCCTGGGACTCGATCTGTCGACTACTGGGCTCTGTCAAAGCCCTAGCTTCAGAGCCTCTCTACACATCTTCCAAACCGTAATTATGTAGGAGTGCACCGACTGCAGTTTTTTGGTCGATCTCTAAAGTCTGACCTGCCAATTCCGATTTTGGCTGATACGATTCTGTTTTATAAGCGACACTGTCAGGTGTTATAAAGTGACAACGCACCTTCAATTTTCCATTCTTATTTTATTGAAAAACAGACCCTTGAACAATATCCTGGAAACGATACAAACTTGTTTTAACTGGCCAGGAGGTCGTGCTCTGAAATATAAATTAAGTTTAGACAATTGTTGTTAAAGCTACAAAAAAAATCTGTAAAATTTGTTTCTCATCCAAGTATGGGCTGATCTCCGATTTCCCAAATTTAAGGAAGTCGGGACTGAGGGCTGATTTATCGGTGCACCCCTCAGTTATGTTGTTGTGCTGTGGGTGATTTTATTTTTTTATGCCTCAAACCGTGCCAATTTTATCCACCGATCGCATCTGCCTCCGCAAAGGTCGGAAAATCATGAAAATTTAGGGTGCATTTTGACCTTTTAACACCTGACAATCGGCATCGGCCAAAATCGGAATCGGCAGGTCAGACTTTTTAAAAATCGGTGATCGATGATCGGCCAGAAAATTGAAATCGGTGCACCCCTACGGGCAGTACATCTTAGAATCTGCAGCCCCCTGGACACTTCTGTCCATCTTTAGGACGGCTGTACGGAAAGTAATTTTGTTGTACTTCACTGTGCAAGGACAATAAAATGATTCGGATTCTGTTTCTCTCCGTGCATGTGTGGGATATCTCCAGGTGCTCCGGTTTCCTCCCACAGGCCAAAACATGCATGTTAGGCTGATTGGTAACTCTAAATTGTCCCTAGGTGTGGGTAACTGGTTGTTTGTCTCTGTGTCCCTTTGATGGACTGGAGACCTGTCCAGGGTGTCCCCTGCCTCTCGCACAGTGACTGCTGGACATGGACACTAGTGACCCCCGTGACCTGAAAAGGAAGAAGCGGGCGATGGATGGGTGAATTGTGATTTTGCTGTTTTAACATCTCAGCTTTTCTGTTTGAAGTTTCCAAAATAATGCAATCGTTTTATTTCTGAAAATAAATAAACATGTACAGAATGAACTGTGTAACGTAATCACACCTGGATTGTTTGATTATTGATATTAATGATGGGAAGTTTAGCATCTGACATAAAAACATAAGTTTTGAAAACGGTTAGAAAAGTTCAATAGTTAAAAAGTTGTTTTTATTTTGAAAGTTTTTATTTGTACAAAAATAATAATTTTGTTGTCTGATGGAAACCTGAGTCATGGCAGACATCTTGAACATGTTACTTACACGCCTGACTGCAGGATTGTGTGTTGGCTTCTGCTTCTACGGTGGCAGGTTCATGCTGGGTCATGAGACGTTTACTGGACCTCTTCACATCACCTCCAGAAATTCAATTAACTGCTTTTGTCACATTTTCACCATCCCTGTTACCAAGAATGGTCATAAATTAACTTAAAATCTTGAAAAATCACAATTTTTTTTTAAAGCGTCCAAGCCACAAAACCATGTTTTGTGAACCGGTGTTTCCATGGTCCATTGACTCCATTCACGGCTCTGCTCAGTTCTTTTTTTTTTCTTTTCTTTTTTTTTTGTGGTTGTTTTCAGACTACTGAGTGTCGCCTCGACTTGGTTTGGCTCGTCATGGCACAGCAGCTTTACACCAGTGTTAAATTAAAAACACAAATAACTGTGACCTGCAGTCTGCTGACATCAAAACTTCAATGGCCCAGGAGGTTCTAAGAACCCAGCTGGAAGTGGGTTTGACCAGTCGATGGAAAAACTCTGGGCTCGGGCCGAGTCGACCCAAGTGGGACCTAATTGAGCCCATTAGAAAGTGTAAATGTGACCACATCAGAATTTCCTCTGCTTGCCTCCGCAGGGAGACGGCTCCATGTGAGCGCTACCTCTGTATGTAGCCTTTTAGCAAGCACATCTGTATTGCGCGCTGCTAGCTTAGCGCAGCATCAGTGCTGGCAGGTGTCGACGGGGCTGGGGGAGCAGGGCGTTGGTTCTGTTGACATGGCGGGGCGCCCTGCTTGTATAATGGAAGGGGAAACACTGCAGATCAAGCAGAACCAGGTGGTAGAACCCCTTATCTCTGGATCTTCAGACAAAATTACAATGAAGTTTATATGTTTGTGATCTCTACAACTTTACTCTTCAAACTAAATTCTGATTCTGAGGGTGGAAGAACCAGAAGAAAACCGACGTTTGAGTTTTAGGAGAGAAAACACTGACAAGAAAACATTTAGTTGTTTTTAATCTATAAAAATAAATGCTGATTTTAGGATTTCTAAAAGCATGGAGAGATTTTAGGTCTGATCTGCCGTTTGAAAACTACAAGAATTATTTCTGTCAGCATAGACATGGAGAACGTTTGGATGGTCGCTGTATTTATTTATTTTTTACTTAGAGGTTGATATTTTTGCCATAAAACATTAATTTGATTGATGGTTTCATAATTCTGTTTTGTTTGTTCTTTCAGGCAAAGGAGATTCTGACCAAGGAGTCCAACGTTCAGGAGGTGAGTCATTAAAACAAAAGATGAGAAAAGTGACAAAGCTTTCGAATAATATTGATTTAATGGATAAAAGCTAAATCAGGATTATACAGTATACATATATATATCTGCTCAGATTAGTGTGCTTTATGTAACAATAATTCTTTAATTTAAACTAAGGCTGCACGATTAATCGCATTTGCGATTATCTCGCGATATGTTAAAACGCGATTCACTAATCGCACGGGCTGCGATTTGACTGGTCACGTGACTTGGTAGTGAGCCGGTCTGGCCGCGCGCAGCTCTGAGCGGAGCAAAACAGAGCAGGAGGGATGGGGGACACCGTGCGCTCCAACACTGTTGCTTCAGGCTCGACAGAAGTCATAAAAGTTATAATAAATTCAGATAAGTTAGCTCATTTAAACGTGTATCTGAGCTTAGACGCTGAGACACCGAGACTGCGGGAGATAAACAGAGCGCAAGCTGGTCATGTGACCGCGTCTGTTTTGACGGTGCCCGATTAGCAGCTAGCTCAGCAAGCTAACGTTCTGCGTGAAAAAGCGCATTATCTGATTTAAAAACAAAACAGTTGTGTCGTTAGTGATATGAATTAATACAGAACCAGTAAAAATAATCGCATTTTAAATCGCAATCGCAATTTATAGAAAAAAAATTGCAATTAGATTATTTTCCAAAATCGTTCAGCCCTAATTTAAACTAAACAATTTGTTTATTTCAACTTCACAGTTTGAAAATGAGCTTCAGAAGAACTTGTTGGTTCTGAGGATGTGAGGATTAATTTACATATTTGAATTTTTTTTATGTAAAATAAAGATCCGTTTTAACATCGAGATGAAGAACTTTAAAGTTCTGTTGTTAGGACAATTCCCAAATTCAATATGTTTTCCCCAGATTTGAATTCTTCTTATATCGTAAAAAATCACATTTCTGTACATTTTACATTTGTTTCTGTCCAGCTTTCTGTGGAGAACTCGATCTAACGTTTCAGCACCAAACTGGATTTAAACACAAAACTCAGATGTCCAGTTTATTCTTCAAACAAATTTTAAAGATGTCCACAGCATTTTAGTTAATTTATTTGGTCTGTTGTTCCGGTCCAGGGTGTGATGTTTGAGGAAATGAAAAACAGTTTTGAGGAAATTGTTTTGTTTGTTTTGGAAGTTGTTTTGGCTCAACGTGTTTCATCAACGTCTCGGCTGTTCATGTAGAAAAGTCACGTCGTGTTTCTGTCACTGAGACAAAATGTTTAAATTTGTCTTAGATCAGTGGTTCTTAACCTTTTTTGAGCTACCGAACCCTCAAGTTTCATATGGCCACTCACCGAACCCCTCTTTTTTAATATATAAAATATGATTTTTTTCCCAAATTCTACAACATCACCTTGCTCAAAGAACAAAAGCAACACAGTGCATGAACTCACAACAACTTTATTCTGGCCCAATAAGAGTTTCATCCCCCAAAAATATTTTTGTACAATTTTTAATCATCAAAGAGGAATTTGGGATAATTTATCTTCAGCTGCTGTTCCGAGTAGCAGATTTGCCATCTTTAATGCAGCTGGTTTTATGAGAGATTCACCGATGGAGTGTGGCTTACCCTGCTTTGCGATCAAATAAGCAACTTCGTACGATGCTGCGAGGATCAGTTTGCTAACAGGTACAAATCCAAGAGCAGGCAGAGTGGCCCTTTCATCATATCTGGCTCGTTTCACCTTGAAATTAACAAAAAAAGGTAATTATTAGGTTGAAAGTGTCAGAAATTACCACAAAATTTTTAATTGACCTTAAACCAGAAAAAGAGTACTAAAACATGTTGCTGAAAAGGTAGAATAAGCTTTAAATTAGCAGAAGAAAGCAAAAAGAATATATTTGCCCAATTAGGCTGAAAGAAGCAGAAATGAGCACAAAAATGTGGAAATTATCTGAAGAAAATCTAAAATTAGAAAAAAGATTCAGCTGAAAAGTAGCTAAAATAGCAGAAAGAAGCATCACCAGAATGAAGTTGAGAGAGCACATTTTTGCTGAATTAGGATGACATTTTTTTTAATAAGAGCATTAAATGTGGAATTAGCTTAAAAAGCTAAAATTAGCATAGAAACAACATCATATCTGGCTCGTTCACCTTGAATTCAGCAGGCGTTGTGTTCTTGTATTCTCCGTCTGTGCATCTTCATGAAGTGTTCCTTCAGTTTTGCCGGCGCCAGACTAGTTGCTCAACTTCGTGTTGCATATCATGCAGATAGGACGCTGACTCCCATCCCGTTCCGTGACACAAGTGAATCCATGTCCAACCACTTTCTTTTTTTGCCCGACATATTTACCGTAGTTTGTAAACACACGACGTACAGCCATTGACTTCATGCGCGCGTTATATTTCCGCATCACTGCACTGAATCGTGTGTTGCCAGATTGGGCGGTTCACCGCGATTTTCCTTCTGACTTTTGCGGATAGAGAGTGCTTTGGGCGGGTGGGACTCTATTTGGCAACACCGGTCACAACGGTGTTTACACAAGTGTGTCTTTACATCCGGGGCAGAGACTCCACCGAACCCCTGAGACCCGCTCATCGAACCCCTGGGGTTCGATCGAACCCAGGTTAAGAACCAGTGTCTTAGATTAAATAAATTTAAAAAAATTAATTATCGGACCAGTTTTACAGCTGCTTAAAGTCACAAAACAGCTAAAGTTTAAATCTTCTTAATAAATATATGGCGCTGCTGCTGATACATCCTGAGGTAGGAGATCCAGCAGCTTCTGGTACCAACCAGGTCTAGAGTTGTGGTCCGGTTGTTCTGGTCTGTGACCTGAAGGTCAAACAGGAACCACGCTCCGGTCAATAGATCGATCGTTGGTAAACTGGGACCGGGATGGAAGTCCAGTTAAATGTTCTGGTCGAGTCCACAGTCACTTCACACAAAGAAGTTGATCAAAATAAGAACATTCAATAACGGTACAGGAAAAAAGATGTAACGATAAAACAAGAGATTTATTTAAATAAGTCCTGCAGACAGTATTGATATTTTCTATGAACTTTGACAAAGTGTTTACTTCGGAACCAGATCATTTGATGAACTCTCTGCCGGGTCCGATCCAAACCACAATCAATAAAGATGTGTTCGATCAGAGACTTTAAACTTGATAGATAGAATTGGTTGTTGTTGTTATCAGTTATAATATTTACCGGTATTTATTTTACAGGAACATTTTGTTCAGTTTGTTTCATTCAGGTTTTGTTGGGCCCTACAAATCTTTTTCTCATTCAGAACTGAACCGGGTTGAGGAAAATGTTCTGATAAACGTGTTGCTCCAGGAATGGGTTGGAGTCAGAACCTTAAGCAAAAATTCAAGTTTCATGGGATTAAAACAAAACTTCAAAATGCCCAGCAATGATTAATTTCATTTAAAAAAACACAATGTTATTTTGCTGCCTAAATAATCTCACATACTGCTTAAGACTGAATATTTTATAGATATTATTAAACACACAGTATTTCAGTTATTTAATTAAAATAAATATCTTAGTAGGAACAGTATGTGGCGTTTTGCAGCCCTGTGGTATTCCATGTTTGTGTAACTGTGAAAAAAAAACTACTTTAAGTAAATTGAACATCTCATAATGATTTTATAACATTTGATGCAATAAGCTTCACATTAACATTTTTTTTTCTATTGTTTTCATCAGTAACATTAAATAAAATCTAGAGCTAAATGAAGTTTTAATGCTAAGGCCGTTAAAAATAAATGGAACCACGTGAACAGCTCAGATTCTTTTCCTCCTCTTGGTGACGTCGAAACAAGAACAACTTAAAATAAAACGAGGTCATCCGTCTACGAACTGTTTGTATTTATGTCCTGGATGTGACCTTTGCCCTCAGGTGCGATGCCCGGTGACGGTGTGCGGAGACGTGCACGGTCAGTTCCACGACCTGATGGAGCTCTTCAAGATCGGAGGGAAGTCTCCCGACACCAACTACCTGTTCATGGGGGACTACGTGGACAGAGGCTACTACTCTGTGGAGACGGTCACCCTGCTCGTCACGTTAAAGGTAAAAACCTGCTCACAGGTTCTGAGCAGCAACTCTGTTCACAAACGTATCAAACAGGAAAGGTTCAGCTGTAACTCTGGTTTATCAGATTTAATGGCACTCGTCACTTCTTATTGTAGTTGAATTTAAATCATTTAAAGTTTTTTTCATCTCTAAAGCTCAGCTGTCGGTGTGTTTCTGCTCTTTAGTTGCTTTAACTTTCAGAAAAAGTTTTCACTCTTTGGTCACAGATTCGTGCTCATTTGGGGAAAAAAAATTAATCTGCAGGCAAATAAACAAAACTTAACAATTAGTTTCTTGTGAGTTAATTTTCCTTTGGTGGTTCTGGAACAACCTTTAGTCGACCTGTCGTGTCTTCAGGTTGAAACATGAGTTAAATTACAGCTCAACACGAACACGTTCTTTATTCTAATCAAAACTTTAAACACGTTAAGCTGCTGCTTGAACATGAAACTAACTGAAGGAACACCTGGAGTTTGTGGTGGAGGCTTCGCTCAACGTCTGTGTTGACAGAGTTATGATCCGGTTTTATTGTATAATAACGACGTGTTAAAACACGAAGCGGTGGTGTTTATCAGCTGATGGAGGCCGAGTTGTTCTGCAGAGAAACTTCAGTTGACGTGACTCAGACCGTTCAGCAGATCAGAGTTCAGATTGAAGCCATTTGATTTTCACACCAGCTGTAGTATCAATATATTGATATCATTTATGTATATATATATATATGATATCAATATATTGATATCATTTATAGCTTGTCATGCAGATGAATCTTTCAGAAATAATGTCTGTTTTTACCTGACTGGGGTTTTGGATCAGCTGGTTCTGGATTGTTGTGACAATGACTGCAGAATCTGCTGAGTCATGTTAACCCCATGGAACCATGATGTCATCAGATTTACCTGCAGGTTGAAGATCGCCGATGACAGTTTCTAAAGAACCAGACAGTGGAGGAGTTCAGTGTGAACGCTGATTTGATCAGACGATCACAAACAAAACGACCAGTCTGCATTTATAAAAAATAACCATTTAACAAGAAATTCATTTCTGGTTGACATTTGATCAATGACTTTAGCTTTGCCTGATTGAAAGTAGACTTCTGTCTCCTTCACAATAAAACAAAGATGTTTGTTTGTTTGTTGTTTGTTCCTTCACAATAAAACAAAGATGTTTGTTTGTTTGTTGTTTGTTCCTTCACAATAAAACAAAGATGTTTGTTTGTTTGTTTGTTTGTGGTCCAGGTTCGTTTCCCGGAGCGAATCACCATCCTGCGAGGGAACCACGAGTCGCGGCAGATCACGCAGGTTTACGGCTTCTACGACGAGTGCCTGAGGAAATACGGGAACGCCAACGTGTGGAAGTACTTCACAGACCTGTTCGACTACCTGCCGCTCACCGCGCTGGTCGATGGACAGGTGGGTCGTCACCAGGAACACCGTCTTCATCGGGTTTACGCCGACATGTTTATAACTCCAAACGGTTCTGTTTCAGATCTTCTGCCTCCACGGAGGTTTGTCTCCTTCCATAGACACTCTGGATCACATACGAGCTCTGGACCGCTTGCAAGAAGTCCCACACGAGGTCCGAACACTCCTCATCTTCACTCATTTTGAACACTCCTCCTCATCTTCACTCATTGTCGTCTTCTCATCTTCACTCATTTTGAACACTCCTCCTCATCTTCACTCATTGTCTTCTCCTCATCTTCACTCATTGTCTTCTTCTCATCTTCACTCATTGTCTTCTTCTCATCTTCACTCATTGTCTTCTTCTCATCTTCACTCATTGTCTTATCGACACTACACACCTGTGACCTTTAAAGTGACGCTCTTTAGGAGCATGTTGCTCAGAGTGTACAGGAGTTGAACGTATGTTTTGTGTCCATCAGGGCCCCATGTGTGACCTGCTGTGGTCTGACCCAGATGACCGCGGTGGGTGGGGCATCTCCCCCCGAGGCGCTGGCTACACCTTCGGACAGGACATCTCTGAAACCTTCAACCACGCCAACGGCCTCACGCTGGTGTCCCGCGCCCATCAGCTGGTCATGGAGGTAACTCTCAGGTGGACACCATGTGTGTCCTTCAGTCTGCTTCAACTGATGAGACAGATGAACAGGTTGTGTGTGAAGTGGACCTGGTGCCGCCTCAGTGATGGAACTGGTTTCTGTTCCTCAGGGCTACAACTGGGGCCATGACAAGAACGTGGTGACCATCTTTAGTGCTCCAAACTACTGCTACCGCTGTGGAAACCAGGCAGCCATCATGGAACTGGACGACACGCTCAAATACTCTTTGTAAGTAAACGGGACGGTTTCTAATGAAACTGGATTTATTCTGTTTAAAGGTCGTTTAAAGGTCGTTTAAAGGTCCTGTTGTTTATTGGACAAGAATAAAAGATTTACAAGAGGTTCCCTGTTCCTCACTATGAGACGCAGCCAATAGTAAATGTCCCTGTTTATGACTCACTGGGTCTAAAACTCAGAAGAAGAAAAAAAAGACAAAATGAGATGTACATCACTACTTCATCTAAAATTCAAAGTTTTAGGTCTTTAAAATATTTACGTTTTCAATTTTTAGCTCTTTATTTAAAAGCAGAGAAGAAATATATTTTATGGCTCCTTACAGCAACTTTTAATGCATTTTTCGGCGTTCGTTGGTTCAGTAGTTTTGAGGGTTTAGGACACATGTCAAGGCCCGGGGGCCAAATGTGGCCCTTGTTGACATCTGGCCCCCAACATGATATTTTAAACCTACAATACTTTTATCCCAGTGATCTTTGATTATGATGTCAGAAGTGCAACAAAGAACGTCAGATGAGACCAAACTCTTGAGGAACCTGTGACCAAGGTGTTGTGTATCTGACTTGAGTTAATGTGCCGTATTTGTCGCTGTAAAATACGCTCCGGTCTATAATACGCTTTGTCCAATTATTGCCAATAAACCAGAAAAAACATACACAATACGCTTCGGTGTTTAATGCGCATCTATTATGCGTCACCGCGACGCGTCAGCGCCTCATTTGCCCTGCTTAAAATGGCGGCGACAGAAGCGAGCGAGTACAAAGAACTTCACAAGGAAAAATGGTAAAAACAATTATTTCTTTGCGAGAAAAAATATATTTCTTAGCTGACTTTATAGCAGACGTGCTCCTGAGCTTAACGAAATGTTCAAATCAGCTGGATTATAAAAAAAAAACTTCGCCCAATTTTAGGCAGGCGGCTCGGACCGGACGCTTTGTTTCTTTAAATTTAGCTAAATAAACGCTTAAAAAATATATTTCTTGCCTGACTTTATAGCAGACGGGCTCCTGAGCTGAACCAAATGTGAAATCAGCTGGATTTAAAAATCCGCGGTGTGGTTTATGAGTGGTATCTTGCAAACAAAAACAGCGAACCTCACAGCTAATATCTGATAAGTCTCAATCTGGTCATCTGGACAGTTTCTTAGAAACTGTCCAGATGACCAGATTGAGACTTATCAGATTTGATACCTGGATTATTGAGTATGAACTTTCTTGTTTTGACTCACAGCTAATAGCAGCTACATCCAGAGCAAGGGGCGGGCAGCGACAGAGTCAGTCCGACCAGAGGAGGCTGTTTTCGGACACATGAGCTAGAAACGTCTGGAAGTGGCCCTCCTCTTCCTCTTCGCTCTCTGAGTCCTCTGCTGGCTGCTGCCCACAGCGCCCGTATAGCGCCCGAAACTGGTACTGCACCATTTTTGACCAAAATGAAAAACGAAGAATCTGAGCGAAAAATGAGTCTAAAAATATGGGAATAAATCCATAAATAATACTCTTCGGTGTTTAATACGCTGGACATTCAAATGAGCAAAAATACAGCGTATTATACACCAGTTTTTACGGTAGATTCTGAAACTGGCCCTTAGTTTGAAAAAGGTTTTTAATTTTGGCCTCCTTTTGTAAGAGGGTTTGACACATTTGGCTTAGGATGTTCTTTTTATGCTGCAACAAAACTGCAACTCCCATAATGCAGCAGTTCTGTCAGCTTGTCTTTATTTAGAGATTCAGCCTTCCTTGTTGCTCCTGAAACTGGTTTAACGTTTATTACGTTTAGATTGAATTTTAAATGAAAAGCAACAATTTTTGTAACATCAAAATAAAAATTTCAGTGACTTTTTTAATAATTTATGCAGATTTTAGATTTTAAAAATGCTCTTGGCTGAAACTTACAGAAATCCTGAGTTGGATTGTTTCCTCCCACGTTGTAATTAGCATTCGCCGTCTTCTCTGCAGCCTTTATCGTGACATCATCACTCTTAACAGGAAGTTGTCACTTATGAACCTGTCTCTCTCCACAGCCTGCAGTTTGACCCCGCCCCCCGCCGTGGCGAGCCTCACGTGACCAGACGCACTCCTGACTACTTCCTGTGAATGTCCAGTCCAATCTCTGTCAGTCATCCACAAAGCCCCGCCCCCTTTCACACCACACCCCCTCGTCTATTTGGGTGAAAAGATGTTTCTGAACCAGGGAGACAAACGATTGGCTGAATTTAAGATGTAATGGAAAGTAAGCGACGTCCTCTACAGTCGCGTTGTCAATATGCTGTCATTAATAAACGCTGTGCTTCTGGGGAAAACGACACGTAATCTACGATCTGTTCTAGGGTTTCTTTCTGTTTCTTACATGTCTGAAGAAAATAACGAGATAATAAAACTACCGACGTGGACCAAATGTGCCATATTCTGATCCTTTTACAACAAGGTTTTCTGTTACTTTATTTTTTTTTGACCGCACTATAACCCAAACCGTCGCTACACATCTGATGAGAAATGCGCTTTTTTTTCTGTTGCGAGATCGTTTTAAAAATAAATTAAAAATAGGAAAAAAGGTTTGCTTCAAGTAGTCCAGCTGTCAGTTGTAGGTGTCCAGGCTGCAGCCGGTGGTCATCTCAGCAAGTATCTTACTGTAATTTGATCTAAGATAACAGACGTGTGAAATAAAATGTCCTGTTGACAAAAAGCCTGGGCGCCGTCTCTTTTCTTCAGCTGCAGACGTCTCATGTCCTCATCAAAAACATCTCCCATATTTACAAATGATGGCAAGAAGTTGTGGAATAATGTCCGACTGAAGTATGTCAACTTCTATTTAAACCTAGAATTGATCATTTTTCATAACCATAACTTTCTTCAAAGCCTTCAACAAACAAAGCTGGAGTTTCTAGAAACTTTCACCTTTTAAATAAAGTGTTTCGTATAAAATGTCAGTTTATTCAGTAAGAAATTCATCATGAGATCAGGTTGATGTAAAAATTTGAGGTAAACGTTCTTTGAAGGCGGTTTGATGCGTTTGTGCTCGTCTTTCACTGAGGGGCTGAGAAATGACGTGCAGCCATTTTTAAAACGTGTCGTTTGCGAGTCAAAACGAGAGAGATTGGTGCAGCTTCTGCGCAGTATTGTGGACTCTGAGCTGGTCCGTTGTGGTGAGGAGAGAGCTGAGCTGCAAGGAGAAGCTCCGTTTATCGGTCTGTCTACGGTCCTGAACTCTTGGAGACTGAAAGAACCAGATCCTGGATCCAGTTTTTTTCTGGAGGGTTGCTGGACTTTTAAAGATTGGGTGAGAAGTTCAGTTCTCCAGAAGAGACTCGGACTAGAGCTACTCCACATCCAGAGGAGCCAGCTGAGGTTCAGACACCTGGTAAGGATGTCCTCTGGACGCCTCTGTAGCTGGACAAACTGCTGCTCTGGGAACTCCTTGCCATCTTCCCAGAAGAGGTGGCTGTCGAAAGATGTCTGGACCTCCCTGAAGCTCCAGAACCAGAAGAAGTTAACAGATGGACGAATGTTCAGTATTTCAGAAATGTGGATTACTCGCAGGCGCAGCTTCCATCACCTGAGTTCATTATGTCAGTTTAACTGAAGTGCATGTTCGTGTTGGGTAATGCTGATGAGCTCCAGCGGCCATCTTGAATCAGACGCAAGACGTCCCATCACGACTTCCTGAACATTTCATTAAAGTCTGCCCAGTGGTTGTTTGGTAACAAACAGACAAAATCATTAACGCCCACCTTGTCTTATTAAAAGATCAGCAAGTTTAGGGGATTACAATTTAACACAGCACCTTAAAATATATGTATATATACACTATACTTTTTTTTTTTAACGGGACACGAAAAGTGAAAGCCTTGAAATTTCATCTGACTGATTGTGTGGCTTGTTATCTCACTGGAACAGCACGTGTAACACCAACTCTTCATGCAACAAGAAGGATTTAAACTTAATATTTAAAACCTGATTCACATTATTTATTTATTTACCAATATTTAACCAGGCAAGTCCCATTGAAATCACTTGCCTAAAGGCAGTCTAACATTTTAATTTAATTGTTGCTATCTCACATTTTTATTTTATTATATTGAATTGATTTTTTTGATTATTTTAATATTTTTGCTATTTAATAATTCTATGTTTTTTCAACATGCAGTGGAGATGATTTTGGGGGGAGGGAACAGCACTACGCATGTCCTTGATGACGACACTTCCTGCTTTGCTTTTTATGTTTTATTTATCGTTGTTGTGCACTATTTTTTTTGCTGCATAGCTTTATTTTAAATACATAAAACTCATCTATGTAAAAAAAAAAAGGTAAAATATTGTTAAAATTGTATGGGATCTGCAGCGTCATAGTGTTCAAAGTCTCGCGAGAATATTCGAGACGTGCATCCGGTTAGTTCGTTTGAAGGTTTGTATCATGGTCCGTTAAAACAAAAATATATGTTTAGTTACCCTAACGTACGTGTCGATTGTTTACTTATCTGTTACCCGTTTATGTATGACGTACTTTTTATTACCAAACAAATTTTTTTAGTTATTTGTCGTGTCAGCGTCGTTAGGTAACTGTTAGCATTGTTAGCTAAAAACATTAGCTTCTCTGTCGGTTTGTGACATAAACGGTTGAGTTGGTTTTTCTCTTTTATGGTGTGTGGACACACGTAAGATCTAAAATAAATACATTACGCCTAAAATATCCCACATCTAGTAATTAAATTAAAACAAATTTATTGAAAGGAGTTAATATTTTGGAGTCCTCAGTCAGTGTTTGTTCCAGCATTTAGTTTTAAAATGTTTTGATTGATAAATGATCCTTATCCTTATTTAATTTTTTAAAATCGAAAACAGTTTATTATATCTATATGCTGGAATCATAGTTTTCCTACTTTAAAAAAAAATTTGCAAGAAGTTTATGTGGAAATTCACTAAAAAGCCGTGCTTTACGTTAAACATTTAAAGGAACATATATGTTTGTGTGATCCTTCAGATTTCTGCTCCAACAGACCCCTCAGACTGGGCTGATATGACGAAGACGAGTTTGTTTACGTCTGTATGGAGGAGGACGTGATTCTACATTATCGGCCCGGATCATCAGAGCGGCTCAGCTCCCTCTTGGAGAGAACAGAGCAGCTGCTGAAGCCTTTCCCCTGTCGGACCCCCCCGGTCTTCACCCCCTGGTTTCCCACCACTGCAGGAGACCACCGGCTGCCCCTCAGACCTGCCAAACCTGCTCCTTGTATCTCCTCCACTGACGTCCTCACAGTGACGGCATGTCAAACAGAAAACAAACCACGGGGAGACAGCGGTGACGGCCTCACAGCTGACGTCCACGCAGAAACTCTGCATGAAAACCCAGAAAAAACTGGAGACGCCTTCTGCGTCTCAGAGACGCCAAACAATCTCATCCCAGAGAGAGAAACCACCGCGCCTGAAAAAGATGTTCCGCCTATCGGCCGGTCCTGGACCATCTTCACGCAGAGACGAGTTCTGCTGCGGAGCTCCCAGCCCCTGTCTGAACGGTTCCGTCACATGGTGTCCGTCCAGGCGCTCCACCTCCACCAGAGGGCCAAGTGGGTGATCACCAAAGACAACTGCAGGGACATTGAAAAGGTCAGTCCATTATTCCAGTGAAGCGGCTGCTTCAACATTAATGTTGTCTAAATCTAAAGTTTTACTTATCAGGGCATAATCAATCAGTTGGTCTTTCTCGGTTCTAAAAGAGGTAAATCTAACCTCAGGTGAACTAAAACAACTCTTTTTCACCACATCATTATTTATTGATTCAAAATGAAGTCAGTATGCAATAATTGGATAATTACACTTTTATTTATTTATTTACAATATTTTCATAAATATTTAAAGTTTTACTTCTTCTTATTGACGTCCTTTTCTAGTGTTCCTGTCTTCAGTCGAGGCATGAAGACTTTGTCAGGCAGAGCATCATTTGAAAAGCAAAAACTAAAAAAAAAAGTCATTTGGAAAGATGAAGTGAGTTATTAAATCATTAGTAAGAATTAAAAGTTGTAAACAGATGTAAATGATTGGATCAGGCATTCACTTTTTTTGTTTTTGCTTTTTTTGACATCACACCGATGCAGAAAGTAAGATTTATTACTTTTAAAGGTGCTATGTGTAACTTTCTGTAGAGTGCAGAACTTAGAAAAATTTTCAACAGGCAAAGCATTCTGATCCCTCCCCCTCAGAGCCATATATGGCTCTGAGGGGGAGGCTCTGCTGAAATTCAAATTCAAGCTCTGTTTTTATTGGCTGATTCAAATTCAAACTCTGTTTTTATTGGCTGGTTAAGGACGGGTCACTCTGTGTTTTTAGTGTTTTTATAAATGCTGATAGAGAAGCAAGGGGACTATAGTTTTTTTCAGAGATTACTTTGTCTAACATCAGTCTGTCAGTAGATAGTGACAGAGTGAAGAAATATGTTAAAAATATATTGTTAGAAAAGTTACAGACTGCATTACAAAGTTACATAGTGCAGCTTTAAAGAAGGTTTAATAAATTGATTAATACAATTTCACATTACACACAAACAGATTAGATCTTTAAACATAAAGAAGGTCCATTCTGCACCAGAACCCCCTGAGGATCAGCTGACTCTTGTGAAAACAAAGTATTATGGAGTTTTAAGCACCTATTTTTGAGACCGGGAGGACAGGACAGGTGTGTGACCCACCTGTGCCGTTCAGGAACTTTTTATCACACTCTGCAGACTTTAAATCCTGCTGCCTGCCGCAGGACGGACTCTCAGCAGCTTTTAGAGTTTAATCTTGTGGAAACAGAAAAGCTGAAGCATAAATCTGCCGTCACGACGTGTGGTTTATGTTTGTGTTTTCCTGCTGGGACTGTGGATCTTTATCAGGTCACTTTTCCACTGACTTCAGTTGTTGGACTCAACACCTCATCAGATTTAACTCCAGTGAGGACAGAGTTTGTTTCTACAGCTGACCGTAAACAGCTTGTGTCTGTTTCATCTCTACTGTACTCTGTTTTCATTAAGGATTAACGTGATTAATATTTTATCTGTGCAGTTAATTATTTATTGTTGAAAATAGTGTCCCAGGTTTTCTTAAAGCAAAACATAAAATCTTTAAGTTTCCTGTTTTCACAAACCAACAGTTTTAAAGCTCTAAGTTATTTTTCTGTCATTGTCAAAAAGAAATATGAAAAATCTTTACTTTTTTTAATCCTTAATAAGCTACTGATGAATTTTAAAAGTAAATATTTTGAAGAATTTGTTACATCTAGTTTATAATATATTATATATTTATTTATTCATTTATTAATTTCATTTCCATTAAAAATACAAATACAATTTCAATTTTTTTTAAACAAACAAAAAAATGAAAGGAAGCAGAAGAAAATGTCTTATCATCTTATCATATCTGCTCCCTCTTAAACAAAATCATTTCAAACCATCAATTCAAACAATAATCATTCATATATAATACAGCAAAATACATAACTCATCAAAATTTCCTGTGTAAAAAATTAGACATTAATCAGTTATATATATCTTTCCAACAAAATACTGTAGTTTTTATCTTTTTCTTAAATATAAACATTGACTTCACTAATTTTACATCATCCTCCAAACCATTCCACAGACCCATTCCCTGTGTTGTAGTGGACCGACCCTTTAAACTGGATCTATACTTGGGTTTAACAAAAATATCTATTCCCTTCAAATTATAACAACTCTTACTTTTTACAAAATATGTTTGATGGTAGCAAGCAATTCTGAGCTTTAAACATAAGTAGAAGAATATTATAATCCACCAGATCATAAAACTTAAGTGACAAAACAGAACATTAGAAGGATGACAATAATGCTTTCTTGTTATGATTCTTATAGCTCTTTTTTGCAGAATAAAAACAGGCTTTGTTATGGTTTTACACGCTGTACCCCAAACATTGACACAATAAGTTAAATGCGGGACTACAAGTGTATTATAAAGCAAATATAAAGCATCACTGTTTAATAAGTCCCTTACTCTATATAATACTGCATTGGACTTAGATATTTTAATTTTTACAAGATTTATATGTTGTTTCCATGACAGTTTATCATCAATAGTTACACCCAGAAACTTTACCTCATTCACTCTACTTCTCTTAAAGCTGGGGTCTGCGATATTTGAACTCTCTGGGACTCTCTGGGACTTAGAAATATTTTCAGCGCAGAAAAGCATTCTGCTCCCTCCCCTCAGAGCCATATATGGCTCTGAGGGGAGGGAGCACAGTCCGTGCTTCTGGTGAACTTGGGATCTGCTCCGCCCCCTGCTTCTGTCTGCTCAGAGCCGCTGCGATATTCTGTGTTTATGGAAATAAAACCTTCTAATAAAATATAATAAAACCATGGAGCGCTAGTCCTACAACACAAAATCCAGCAGACACCAGCAGAGGTTCACGAAGCAACGTTTGGA
>JBBPBX010013455.1:30582-52368 GCA_038048925.1 Garcialebias charrua
CTGTGTGGATGTGTGTGTAGTAAAGTGCTGTGTGGATGTGTGTGTAGTAAAGTGCTGTGTGGATGTGTGTGTAGTAAAGTGCTGTGTGGATGTGTGTGTAGTAAAGAGCTGTGTGGATGTGTGTGTAGTAAAGTGCTGTGTGGATGTGTGTGTAGTAAAGTGCTGTGTGGATGTGTGTGTAGTAAAGTGCTGTGTGGATGTGTGTGTAGTAAAGTGCTGTGTGGATGTGTGTGTAGTAAAGTGCTGTGTGGATGTGTGTGTAGTAAAGTGCTGTGTGGATGTGTGTGTAGTAAAGAGCTGTGTGGATGTGTGTGTAGTAAAGAGCTGTGTGGATGTGTGTGTAGTAAAGAGCTGTGTGGATGTGTGCTGGTGAAGCTTCTCAGTCATCCAGGACATGATAAAATCAAAAAACGTTCAACACAAAAACAACTTTATTTGTAACAGAAGATGTTTCGCTCTTCATCCGAGGAGCTTTCTCAATTTAAAGAACAGAGAGTGGGGTTCAGGTTTTAAAGGCTGAGTGAGATAAGATACACACATACCTATGTAGATTGACAAATCACACCTCACACCTTAACAGTAGGTGTTTCTTAAGGTCTTTGTTAGTCTAATTCACAGAAGAGGCTCCTCTGTTCCCATCAGGTGTGAAAATCTTCTAAGAATCAGTCCTAAAGCGGCATTATACATTTTTGAAAGTTGGAATCTGAGACCTCCTCCTTTGTTAAGAGAAGGTTTTTCTCTCTTAATATAAACAGCTTCCTTCACCCCCCTCTCAAACCATCTGTGCTCTCGGTCCAAAATGTGCACATTCTGGTCCTCAAATGAGTGTCTCTTGTCCGTGAGGTGGAGGTGAACAGATGAGTTTTGTCCAGAGGAGGTGTCTCTCCTGTGTTGGGACATTCTTCTGTGAATGGGCTGTTTAGTTTCTCCAGTGTAGAGGTCTGGACAGTCCTCGCTGCCCTGGACTGTGTACACTACACCACTCTGTTTGTGTGTGGGTGTTTTGTCCATAGGGTGCACCAGTCTGTCTTAGGGTCCTGCTGGGTTTGAAATGTACTGGGATGTTGTGTTTGTTGAAAATCCTTCTGAAATTCTCTGATAGTCCAGCAACATAAGGGATGACAATGATTTTTCCTCTGTTCTCCTTTTTCTGTTTATTAGTGTGTTTTGTAGATTTCCTTGCTGACTTGACAAGTGTGTGGATGTGTTTGTGTAGTAAAGTGCTGTGTGTGTGTGTGTAGTAAAGTGCTGTGTGTGTGTGTGTAGTAAAGTGCTGTGTGGGTGTGTGTGTTGGAGGTAAATGAGTGCACAGATTGTGTTGTAAAGAGCTTTGAGTATCTGCATTAGATAGAAGGATACTATAAAAGTCCAGTCCATTTACCATTTATGTAGCTCAAAACCATTTTCAAACGTTTTCAGTTCGTCTGCTCTTCTGAGCGATAGTGTCACCATCTTACGAGTCTAAAGGGCCCAAACTGAGCTGAACTTTCTCCGTTTGACAAGATGGACCAATAGTTACAATGTTGCCCATTATTGCACAACCCTAGTGTGTACAAACTTTGAAGACACAAACCCAACATTACTGCAGAGTTTGGGTCTGTGCTTCAGGAAAATACCCAATAGAACTACCAGTACTGTATGTATTTGATTATATGGTATCAAACTGATCCTGAACTCAGAACTGGGTCTTTTCATTCGATCTGCCAAAGCTCCGGTGGGAGAGTGTCTGATGTTGCAGAAGCACCAACTGTTTGCTGATCCAGAACCAATAACTCCTTACATCAAGGCCTGGTTCATGAAGTCCAAACAGAAACGCTCCTAAAATGTTGGAACCACAGTATTTCTTAACGAGCATCATTCAGAGAACCAGCTGAACTTACAAAGTCAAACCCGTCAAACGCAAATAAGATGCTTTGCCATTGTTAAAGAGGGACTCCATTCATCTCTCGTTTTAACGGTTCTTCTCAGGTGGAGAAGATCTGTCAGTGATGCATTTCCCCGCTCTGTGGACGGTATCGTAACTTGGCTTTTTGTGCCACTCCACGCGTTGCAGCCTTTAATCGGACTTGAATTTCTTTAGCTCATCTTGGCACTGCTTATAAGTCCGGGTATAGCCATGTTGTGCCATCATCTCTGAGCGCTCTCTGTGAACGCGCTCATTTCTTGTGGCGCCGCCCGTCAACACAATGAGGACGTGGAGGTTCAGATGTAGTTTCCAGGTCTACTGGGTGTTCAACCAGTGACGTAGCTCTGCTGGCCAGTCAACGTCAAAGTCAGCCCCCCTGAGCAGCCTGGACCTCAAACAAGATGCTCCCACAAACTGAGCTGAGTGGGAGTGGAACTGGCAGTGGGCGGGCCTTTTACTGGTGCCGTGTGGTGCAGAACAGAGGAGTTGAGACAGTGGCAAAGCGCCAGTATTTTCCTCCACATTTTCTTTTAAAGTTCTCACAGCCAACTATGACAGCAGACATGGAAATGTTCCCCTGAACTTTACCATTATGGTGCAGTTAGAAAATATTTACTTCAGTGGGTTGCACTGAAAAGTATAGCAAAGATGTGTCTGAGCTGAACTTTTCCTTAAATGAACGTAATGTTCAAATCAGCTGAATTTAAAAAAATAGTTTCGCTACGTCGGTGCTGCGAAGCGTGCACGCGCAGCGAGCGGATACGCTTCATTTCTTTAAAATTTTACAAGATATACACCTAAAAATATATTTGTTTGCTGACATTATAGTAAAAGTGTTTGAGCTTCACTTTTCCTTAATAAATGCACGTAATGGTCAAATCAGCTGGGTTTAAATTGTTTCGCTTTGACGGTCTTCCAAACGGTCGCGCGCTGCGAAAATAAATTATAAATAAATCTAATTTTCGCTCGAACATCTCCTAAAGCTAATCAGTTGTAAATGTCCATCCAGTGATTATTTTTTGTAAGTTTCATCAAAATCTGTTGTGTGGTTCTTGAGCTATTTTGCTAACAAACACTGAGGTAACAGTAGTTCAGAGCTCCAGAGAGCAGGAGGCTGGGCTGCGACAGAGTGAGTCCGAGCAGAGGAGGCTGCGGTCGGACACATGAGCTGGGAACAGTCGGTGGACCCTAGCGGCCGAAAGTGGTACTGCACCTTTTTTTAGTCAGAATGAATGGAAACTGTCATATCTCAACCAAAAATTGGTCTAAAAATACTGTATAGGAAAAAATCCCTAAATATGTCTCTTTGCCCCATAAGTCGTCGGACATGAAAATTAGTTTTAAAAAACTGCGACTTATAGGCCGGAAAATATGGTACTTAAAAGTTTTTTTAGAATATGAACAATGTCTGACGTTTTTAAATGCTACCAGCTCCGTGGTTCAAAGCAGCTTCGATAATGATTGTTTTCAGCTGAATTTAGGAACCTGGCTTGTAGCTGTAAGTATAAATCTATTGAAGTTTAAAAAGCAACAGCTGGAGTTTCAGATCTCTGATGTTTGTTTCTGTGTGGAGGAGTTCATGAATAGAAAAATGTCAGTGATCCTGTGTGAGACTGACAAAAGGAAACAAACTCTGATCTGTGTAGAGGATAACACTTCTCTGCAGTCTGCTACTTTTAAATAATTATTTTTAATTATTCAAGTCTTTGGGGTTGGGGATGAAATCTATTTTTAGGTGCATCAAATTTTAACATGGAAGATTCTGAATCAGTTTTCAAACGTCTAAAATAAATGTAGTTAATCTGTGTTGCTGCTTTAGAAGTCAGAAGAACAGGAGTTGCTTGGTGGAGTTTGTCCCAGTGGAGTTGCCGTAGCTTCCTGCTCCTGAAGAACATCAGTCTGTAAATAACAGCTCAAGTTATCAGAACATGGTTGTCTTTAGTAATCACTTTGAGATGTTCATTTAGAAGAAAACATGTTCTTCTAAAGCTGAACCAGCTCTGAGCTGGACCCTCAAACTGGTTCTAAAGGTTCACCCTCATCGGATCAACACGTTCCTCAGCAAGTTCAAACTGACGCAATACCAGATAAGAAAAGTGGACAGGACAACCAGGACACCTGCAGGCCTACCTGCAGTGACCTTCTGCGGCGGCGTTGTGTCATACCTGCGTGGTCTCTGTGTTGTGTCATACCTGCGTGGTCTCTGTGTTGTGTCATACCTGCGTGGTCTCGGTGTTGTGTCATACCTGCGTGGTCTCTGTGTTGTGTCATACCTGCGTGGTCTCTGTGTTGTGTCATACCTGCGTGGTCTCGGTGTTGTGTCATACCTGCGTGGTCTCTGTGTTGTGTCATACCTGCGTGGTCTCGTTGAAGCCTGGCAGCCAGCCAATTTCAGACGGTCGCTCTTCGGCTCCGTTGCCGCAGCCGAGGGCCAGCAGCGCTCCCTTACTGACCAGCAGCATGTCTCCAACGTGCAGGTCAATGTCCTCTTCCCGCTCCTTCTTGTACTCGTACAGAGCTCGGTACTGAAAACCCTCTGAGCTCATCCTGACGTCTACTTGAGTATGGCTTCACAGTCAGTAACAAAAAAAGAAACTCTGAGTAGAAAATACTAGAAAAATATTGTCTTCTCTTGTCCTGAGGGGGTTTAATGAGGAGAATAGTGGCTTTGGAAATATGGCATGTCCATCTGTTTGTGCGTCTCTCCGGTCTCCATGTCTGCTACAGTCCTGTCATCCCTCCAGGCACATCCACAGGCGCTCGCTCACAGAGACATCTTCAGCCTTCATGAACAGGAGTCTGAGAGGAGGCGGAGGCCACATCTGTGGAGGCCACAACCTGAGAGGCAAGAGGAGATCAAAGTTTAATGATGGGGGAGGACAGAAAGACGAGCCGCAGCTTTTACACACAAACAGCTGAAACGCTCCATCAGCAGCTGCAGAGACCACATTTTACTGATTCACTGAACAGAATAAAGCTAAAGATGCCTGCCACTTTCAGCTGCTGGTGATCAGCTTACTCAAACTTAAGATGACAAACTTAAGATGACAAACAAACCAGAATTGATTTCCGACTCGCTTCTTTGGCAGTTATGTCGAGTTTCCCCAGGAAGTCGTTCAGCAGCAGCGATGAGATTAACAAGGCACATAACACCATAAACAGTCATATTAGGCCCAAAACACCAAAGTTAACGGTTTGAGTTACGAGCAACTGTTTCAAAGTTTGTGCAATTAAAAAAAAAGTGTTAATATTTTTTATATTTTGGTTGAAACATTAAATGCTATACTCCATAATCAAAATCCTGCAAGTGATTGGTTTTGTCAGAAAAACAGTCAAAACAACAATTTGTCTATGAAGATAAAAACAGTAAATCAAAACTTTGATAGTAAAATGTAGCCACAGCTTAAAGTTAACTTTGAGTTTTAATCAAAATTGAGCAGATCATGTTTTATCAAAAGGGAATTTCGTGTTTTCTATAAAGCCTGAAAATCCAGTAAAAACATTTGCATTTTGTTTTAATAACTAATAAATTCAGAACAAGAACAATTAGATTTTAAACCGACGTGTTAAAATATGTTTTATCTTTCTACTTCATCCGTTTTTATTAACTTCAATGCAGAACTCACTAATTTTCTTTAAATTATAAACTAAATTTACATTTAAACACTTAAACTGCGAAAGAAACTATAAAAGCTGAAACATAATTCATCTAAAGTCTTCCTGATTAATCCAGTTTGTCTTACCTATAAATTGTCGAATTCAATAAATAAAAAGTAAATTAAGAAGAGGAAAAGTTCCAACAAACAAACGAATGCTTCGAGATAATATTTACATCTATAATTCCCAAACTGACCTTTTATTCAGCTACTTGATAATTTTTAATTACATGCAAGTTTATTATTCCATAAAGCACACTCAAAACCTTACATTTATAAATGTTTAATAATGAATTATTCCAGTTTAAATGGTCTTAAGTTAAACAGAAGGCTCTGGTTCAATGAATGCATCTCAAATGAGGAAAAAGTCCCGAAGACAAAAACACTGATCGAGTTTTAAACAAACGGAAAACTGCAAACTCTGGACATGCAAAATCCTCTTCTGGTTTGATTTAAACGACTGTTTATTGAATTTCTATTTACATCAACTTTCGAAGAAAAGACATCCTTAAACAGCAGAGAAGAGCGGAGGAGCCGTGAGGAAACGGGAACTACAGCCACCGCTAGCCCCGCAGCGCTATGCTAGCTTTAGCCAACTAGCTCGTGTCGCTCGCTCGAGCGTCGCTCACCTTTTTAATCTTTTAACTTTTTCACCAGCGAACGCCTCCAGCAGAGAAAACAGCCGACATTTTGTTGGACACGACCTCCAGAAGCTCGCCAGAAACGAGATGTTCCGTTATTTTGTCGAACGTTTCCAGGATGGAGACGATCGAGGATCGTCCGTTCTTTTTTTTCTCCTCGACAGATTTTACGTCAAGTCTGCGCAGCACTCAGGGCCACTTCCGGTAGAGCCCGCCAAAATAAAACGATTGTTAAAAAAATAAAAAATAAACGTTAAACATTTAAACGATTGCAACTTTTTGTTAGAATTTAGTTGTCCGATCCACAATTTACTGTTACAAAAAAACTGACTTGTTATTAAAGTAGTTAAGACGATATATTTTGTTGTTGGAGACGAACGTGTAATGTTTCGACTGAACTTTTCAAAATAAAATAAGGGCGTATTTTCATGTGATGAAATAAGTTAAAACGTGATTAAATGAACTTGTGAGATGCTACAAGCAATGATGATGTGTACATTAAACACATTATTCACCTTCTAACAATTCAGGCGTTTAAAAAGCCATAATGATAGATTTTACATAGAGGGAGGCAGGGCACCGACGTCATATCCGGTAACCTAGATATCAATGCGGTACTGTCAGGGCTGGTTTCCATAGTAACAAAGGAGAGTGTGGGGGTGCTGGCCTCATTCACTCAGCTCTCATAGGAGCACGGAGGCTCTGAAGTGCGTGCGTGTGTGGGTTAAAAGCTGGGTGACTCCCGGATCACGTGACTGCTGCGGAGGCTTTTCCAGAACACACTGCGCACATCACATGCACAGCTGTATGCTGTCATCCATCAGTGAACACACCATATACTGTATATAAAAAATATGAACTTTTATTTACATCACAAACATCCTATATTAAATTTATACAAACATTTAAAAAATAAACACAGCTTTTAAATTTCATTAACAATACAAAAGGTCATCATTAAAGTTATTCCAGCATTTAAAGCTGTGTGTGCACGTTGTGGAGAAATGCTGAATTGTTTGTTGTGTAAACTGTTTCCACTGTTCAATTTTCAGTCAGGTCATCGACAGTTTCTTTTATTTATTATTCTTGTGCTGAAACATTTCACCTTCCATCCAGAAGACTTCATCAGTCAAGGAAACGCACAAAACTGATTCTTCCCCCAACAGCTTACTTCCCTGGCTGATGAAGCTTCTGGGTGGAAGGTGAAAAGTTTCAGCACAAAAAAAAAAAGAAACTGTCCAAACTTCCAGATGACCTGACTGAAAATTGTTGGGATTGTATACCTGAATTATTGAGCAAGGACTTTGCTGGTTTTGAACCAGTTTGACATGACAGTCGATGAGGGAGAGGGCCAGCACCGGAGGAAGGTGCATGCCAAAGAGACCATCTTCGCTCCAACAGAACTGGTTTGTTCCACTTTGGAGTAAGATGTTGGGGAAGAATCAGTTTTGTGCGTTTCCTTGACTGATGAAGTCTTCTGGATGGAAGGTGAAATGTTTCAGCACAAAAAAATAAAGAAATAAGAAACTGTCCAGATGACCGGACTGAAAATTGTTGAATTGTATACCTGGATTATATGAACTTTGTTGTTTGTTTACACTGTGTTTGTAAGACTTGTAAATAATAAACAAGGCTAAAATCAAACATGTTTAATACGTCATGAACAGATTAAAGGTCGAGTGAAGTTCCACTTTCTGCCTCCACTTAGCTTCTGCTAAAATAATTTGATTAGCTGTGAATGTCATGTGACCCCTCACATGACACCACTTCTGGGTTTAAATGATAAAAACAAAATATAAATATCTGAGGTCATCTGTCTGAGTGTTGGTGAACATTTTCCCTCATCCAGGACCCGACAAACCCAAAATATATTTAAAAAATAAAAAGTATGAAGCTCAGAACTCCACACTCTTCAGTTCTGAACAGAGAAAGCTTCCTAGACAAAAAATAAAATAAAAAACCATCAGCAGAAGCAGAAGTCCAGTTGCTTTGTTTAGTAAAACTCGTGTTCTGAGCAGCTGGGTGTCAGTTTCAGCAGGTGACGTCTGCGCTGCAGCAGAGTGGTTACCTGTTGGAACACGAGCAGCTCCTAATTAAAAAGTTATGTGACAAATCCAGCTCACACACCTTCAACTAACTCAGGTTCCACTTCCAGACGAAGCTGATCCCAGCAGCCTCCTGAACACATCTGAGCAGAGACACCCAGAGCTGCTCCAGAGCTGCTCCAGAGCAGCTCCTCACCGTGTAGAGCTCCACACGGTGAGGAGCTGCGTCTGTAGTCAACGTTGAAAGACGGGACCGAGTTAACGGTTAAACCTAATCTGTAAAATAATTCATTTGGTTTATGGGTGTGCAGGTCGTGACGATAAACATTTAGAGACCAGCGACTTCAAGTGATTTGGGTCAGCAGCAGTGCTCAGCCCAAAGCAGAGTAAGAAGCAAACATCTGGACCACTGCAGCTGTTGGTCTTATATAATCTATAATCTGCCGAGGCAGCACAGACTCTCATTAATAAAACAGCTGCACTTCCCCAACATCACAGAGTCAATGAGAGAAATGAGGAAGCGGGTCACGCTGGAGCCTGAAATACACAGGAACATCATCACAGGCGCTTGGTGAGCTTCGTGGCAGCCATCTTGTTAGGTGCTACATTTGGTACTGTTTGCATGTGGAGGTCACACCTTGTGTGAGCTGCATCATTAGTTCAACAACATAAAGAAGAACAGGAGACAGGTGTTCTGTAATGAGCCTAATCCAGTCGAGCGGTATTGAAGGTAAAATATTTACACATCGCACTAACACGGCTGGGGTCAATTTAAAGTAATTACGTACCGGTACTTTTCTATAAACAGCTCTGCTACCAGTGTCTGGAGGTCATTTATTACAGACTACTAATAAAAACTTGTATATATTTTCCTCACAATAAAAAAAGGTTTGTAAGCTCAGTCATCCAGGCAGACAACAAAAAAGGTTAACTCGTGTCATCTGGTCCAGTTTCTGTAAGTGGAAAACGTTTTGTCCCCATCCAGAGGACTTCCTGTCTGTGGCCTGCCAACCAGATCTGTTCCACAGTTAACCTTCACTGCTGTGTTTCAAGCCAACCTCCTGATGGACTGTCAGAAGAAAACTTTTAACATGTGTAACACACACCCATCCCGAACAATCAGTCATCCAGGTAGACAACAAAAAAGGTTAACTCGTGTCATCTGGACCAGTTTCTTTTAGTGGAAAACGTTTTGTCCCCATCCAGAGGACTTCCTGTCTACAGCCTGCCAACCAGAGCTGTCCCATAGTTAACCTTCAAGCCAACCTCCTGTTGGAGTCTCAGACTTTTAACACGTGCAACACACACCCATCAAAACAATGATCACAAAACCACCTGGCTGTTTTTTCACTACTTTTCCTTAAATTACCATTTTATCTTCACTTGTTAAAATAAATAAATTTACAGTATATGTGTCCTTTGTCAGTGTTGTCGTTGTCATCACTCTATTAAAATCCAGGTCTCTCTTGTAAACGAGTCCTCGTGGCTCAGTGGGACTAATCTATTTAAATAAAGATGGCCGACTTGCTACTCACAGACACAGAAAGAGAAACAGCCTGGTCTTCAGGCTGTTTCTGTGAAGGCTACTTCAGATCTGGCTGTCAGGCCGTAGACTGAGGAAGTCCTCTGGATGAGGGACAAAATGTTTCTCACTTAAAGCTGGTCCTGATGACACGATGTAACCACGTTTGTTGATGTTTTTCCTCATGCCGGAAATATTTCTCCTTATGATTCACTTCAGGATTTAACTACATAACTGAGATTTTGTCTAGTTTATACATAAATCTGTTATTTTTGCACCAATCTTTTACCAATAAAACAGATAACAGGTTTATAGACTAATGGATAATATTTGAGACAAATGTTTCTAATATTGATGTTATACTGTATTTTTGATTATCTGGAACATGCTGACTCTCATATTTCACAGAAATCATTGCAGACTAGTCCAGAGGGAGTGATGAGCCCTGGTATTAAAATGAAGTATTGAACTTTTATTCCCAAAGAGAAAATACACAGAAAACATTATTATTGCAGGTTCTGGTTCAGGTATGGTAAAATGTCTAAATGTGGAGGTTTTCCAGACATGTCCCACTGTGTAGACCCCAGGTCAGACCCAGAACTCTCTGAGGGGGATGATGCACCTTTTCTGGTCTGAGAACACCTCACGAGGAGCTGGAGAGTGACAGTGAGGAGAGGGAGGTCTGGGTTTTCTCCTGGACCTGAAATCTCTTCGACCCGACACCAGATAAAGCTGATGGAGCTGCAGTTCTGAAAATTATAACATTTAAGTCAGAAACGCTGGGCTCCTTGGATTCTGGTTTTTCTTTAAATATTTCCAGTCTGCTGCCATGCTGGCTGAAAGTAAGGACCCTTATGTAGCACCTACCAAGATGGTGGCACAAATTCTCACCTCATTGGTTTGGTGGTTGGCCACTCCAGTGTGTTTCTATTTCAGTGAACTAACCTACATATAAAAAAGGTTTGTAGGCTCAGTCATCTAGGTAGATTACAATAAAAAAGGTTCACCAGTTAACTACATATAAATAAGTTAAATGTTCTGCATTCACCAGTGAATATAATAAAAGTGTAAACCAGGATACTGAGGAGGCGTAAACAAATCCTTGTGTGATCTTTACTGCCTCCTTCAGGCTCCACTCCTCAGTACAGTGACCCAAACATCTGGAGAAGAGTAAAGTCCAGATGAATCCCACCGTGAGCTTCTCTACACGCTGAAGACGTTTCCCCGCCTGCGGACCGACAGGCTGATCCTCCCCGACAGCTGCAGCTCGTCCTTCAGGAACCGCCCCACCTGCTCCGAGTGCAGAACGTCACAGAACACCCAGATCTCCGCCCGCTCCCTCTGGATGTTGGCGTTGCACGTCGGCAGCCTGGAGCTCCGCACGGAGCGGCTCAGAGAGCGCCACACCTGGAGGGGAGGAGGACGGACAGGTGAGGAGGCAGGATGTCCCAAAAAAATCATCAAGTTTTACAACTTAACACATGTTTCCAGCTGCACAACTAAAATAATTTATTAAATGATAATGTTGTTGTTTTGAAGCATTTTTAAGAAAAACACCAACATAGAAACTTTGAGAAAAAACTCATATACAACTTTTTTTCTGTTTGGGTAAAGACATGGAACAGATGTTTGAGTTGATAAACAAAGAGATTGTTAAAATACAGGATTGGTTTAAATTGAATAAGTTATCATTGAATGTTGATAAAACTCATTTTATGATATTTAATAACAAAAAGATAACTTTGGATTTTTCTTTCAAAAATTGATGGTGTTAAAGCTATAGTATGTAAGATTGTAATGTAGTCTGTAACTTTTCAAACAATATATTTTTAACATATTTCTTCACTCAGTCACTATCTACTGACAAACTGATGTTAGACAAAGTAATCTCTGAAAAAAACTATTGTCCCCTTGCTTCTCTATCAGCATTTATAAAAACACTGAAAACACAAGAGTGACCAGGACACTGACAGCCAATAAAAACAGAGTTGTTTGTCACGCCCCAACCCACGCCCCCACCTGTCCCAGCCGCAGCTCGTTCTCATTCAAAGGATTGCAAAGCGATGCAGGACTGTTTTTTATGTGACACAAAATGTATTAAATATCCCTTCTTTATCCCAGAGCTGGACTTTTATTTAGTTTTTTTGCCAAAAGCCAAGTGATCGCTTCATCCTTCACTGACAGAATGAGGAAATGGATTTGTCACGAGTCACGAGCGAATTAAAACATGTCCAACGTTGCTTTGTGAACCTCTGATGATTTCTGCTGGATTTTGTGTTGTAGGATGAGTGATTCGTGGTTTTATTAAATTTTTTAAACAGTTATATTATCATATAAACACAGAATATCGCAGCGCAGAGACAGGAGGAGGTGGAGCATTCCAGACATTCCAGACCAGCGCAGCGACATGAGGAAGTCACGAGCGAATTAAATCATGTCCAAACGTTGCTTCGTGAACCTCTGCTGGTGTCTGCTGGATTTTGTGTTGTAGGATGAGTGATTCGTGGTTTTATTAAATTTTAACAGTTATATTATCATATAAACACAGAATATCGCAGCGCAGAGACCGGAGGAGGTGGAGCATTCCAGACCAGCGCTGACAGAGAGGAAGTCACGAGCGAATTAAATCATGTCCAAACGTTGCTTCGTGAACCTCTGATGATTTCTGCTGGATTTTGGGTTGTAGGACTAGCGCTCCATGGTTTTATTTTATTTTATTAGAAGGTTTTATTACCATAAACACAGAATATCGCAGCGGTTCTGAGCAGAGAGCAGCAGGGGACGGAGCAGATCCCAAGTTCAGCTGCAGAGCACTGTGCCATATATGGCTCTGAGGGGAGGGAGCAGAATGCTTTTCTGCGCTGAAAATATTTCTAAGTCCCAGAGTCCCAGAGTGTTCAAATATCGCAGACCCCAGCTTTAATAAAAATAAATTAAATAAATTAAAAAATGTGTTTAAATGTCTTGATTTCATGTGTACAGCACTTTGTTGCAGCTGTGGTACTTTTAAATGGCTTTATAAATAAAGCATTATTATTATTTATTTTTTTAAGCCGATTTACGCAGTTTCCGGCAGTTTCCGCCAGTTTTCGGTTAGCTCCGGCTTCGACAGCCGGCTTTTGACGGACCGTGTGTCCGATCAGAGGTTGCTGCGCTCGGATACATGAGCTGGAAACGCTCAGTGAACTCTGTGGATGTCTCAGGCCCGGAGCAGCAGCAGCTGCCGATCGCTCTGCTGCATCCCACCACACCGGCCGACACCACCAGCTCACCGCGGGATGTCCGCTTGGCAGCCTCAGATGTTGGATAGACACCAAGCTAACATGCTAAAACGCGTAGAAACAGCTGCGCAGCCTTTTGGAGGGACACCGAGCTAACATGCTAACGCGGCGTAGCCTGTTGGAGGGGCGAACATGCTAACGCTGCGCAGCCTGTTGGAGGGGCTAACATGCTAATGCGATGCAGCCTGTTGGATGGACACTGCGGAGAAACGGCTCCCAGTAAGTCATTAACTGTTTTTCCCTTCATTATGGCTCCAAATGTATGGAGTTAACATGCTAACAGGCCTTACTGTAAACAGTTTGGACCGCGTGAAGCAGCACAAAGCTGCAGAGCTCCGACGTGCAACGAGCTAACATGCTAACAGGCTTCACCAGCTACCAGTGAGAAATTAACTATTTTTTTCCTTCATTATGGCTCCAAATGTACTGTATGTGTTTTTTGATAATTATGTAGGGTACTGTGTTAGGATAGGCGAAGTGCTTGGTAACTGTACAGTACTGTACATGTACGTGTATAAGTGGCGGCTCGTGTGTTTTCCGACTTACGGCGATTTCCGACATGCGAACGAACGGCCATAGGAACGAAACTCGTTCGTAAGTCGAGGACTACCTGTATATATATTATAGTTTATTTTTGTTGAACGGAGAAGCCGAGGAGGTCTGCAAAGTTTTGTCATAAACTTTGTATCAAAATGTTTTTATATTTTAATACCAAAGTGGAGGTGTGGCTGAGTGGTTAGAGCAGTCGTCCTCCAACAAGAGTTGGGGGTTCGAATCCACCAGCAATCACATGCCGAAGTGTCCCTAGGCAAGACACTGAACCCCTCATTGCCCCCGATGTGTGTCCCATTGGTGTATGAATGTGATAAAGCTCTGATTAGTCTCTTTAGAATGATTTGTTCAATTAGATTTGTAGAGATATACAGTAGAGTGCTGTATGAATGGGTAAATGAGGCACATTTGTGTAGTAAAGCGCTTTGGGTGTCTTGATCAGATAGAAAGGCGCTATACAAGAACAGTCCATTACCAGAGTCAACAGGATTCTGGTCAACAGGATTCTGGTGGAACACCATTTCGAAAGGACTTTTACAAGTATGACATCACGGTTAGCTCCACTGCTAGCTAGCTGCTATTGCTAACACGCTAATCTGTGATATTTATTGATTCCGAGAGGTTTAAACGACTCAAACTATCATTTTACTATAATGGCTGGTTTTAAACATAATTTAATTTATATAGAGTTTAAAAAATTGCATGAATAGTGAAGCATACCTCCCGAATATCTGTCTACTTCCCAATCATACCACTGCTGACGCTATTTACACAACTTCCTGCTTATTTTCAGAATAAGAGTACTACTTCCTGTGCATTGCTACAAAAACAAAACTAGACATTTTCTGTGTTTTCTGAATTTACTTTAACTTTGCAGGCAAGAAAAAAAAACTTTGCAGCAAAGACACTGGGTAAGTTAAAAGTAACAAAAGGCTCATTAAAAGTAAAAAAGAATTGTAGCTAACTGAAGCAAAAAGGCTAAGTAAAAGTTAAACTGATACTTGGAAACTAAAAGTAACAAAAGGTTAGCTAAAAGTGTAGCAAAAACTACATTATATATTAAATTATCATAAAACTTTGATACTCAGAGTTCAAAATCATTTAACTTCAAGACCTAAGAGAGAATTATTAATAAAGAAAACAATAAAGAAAAGTTTCACTGGTGATAAAATGTTTTATTGATGTACACATTTTCAATCTGGATAACAAAGTACAGTATGTTTTCTCAATTTGTTGCGGTTTCATAAAACTTTTTGTATTGTTAAAAGAAATTAAAAAACAACAATTGATTCTGTATCAACTTTTTTTTCTCTCCTAGATTAAATTGATCAGAAAACAAAACATGTCTTCATCAGGTATTTTAGTCAAAGTGATAAAATCTAATTTCTCTTTAACCTTCAGTTTAGTTTTTCAACATTCTTGTTAGACATTGAATAAAAACTCAGTTAAAAATAAATCTTTCATCGTGTGTAAAAACAGTTATTTAGACGTTACGATGATCTCAGTTTGACAGATTTTAATTTCAGATGTTTTGACGTCTCCAGCTTCTCCAACACTAAAATAAGGGAAGAGTTTCTCAGTGAAAGTGTCTCTGTAAGTGAAGATGTGACTCATGTCTTCAGAGTCGTAGAAGGACACCTCCCCCCTGTCATAGTCCAGCTGGACCCTGATCCTCTGGAGACTCTTCTTCACTCTGAGAGTTTCACCAACAACATTTGTGTATTTTCCATCACCATACAATAAACACCAGACTCCATCTTCAGCTGAAACAAATCTCTTTCCCTTCCTGTCGACTGACTCTTTAACCAAACCGATCAACCAGTCAGGATGATCTCCCACCTCCACCTCCCAGCTGTGTTTCCCTGAGCTGAAGCCCTCAGAACCAAAAACGTTGCTGTAATTAGTGTTTCTCTCTGGATTATCAGGAAGCTGCTGATTTGTGTCTCCACGTCTCACACTGGTCAGATCATCAGACACGTAGAGACAGCCACATGCAGTGTTTGGGTCCAGAACAACAGGACTGAAGTGGACCTTGTCCTTCATCTTGTCCCAGACTCTGAAGGACAGGTTGCCCAGATGTTGGGCCACATCTGTCAGGACTCCTGAGAGCAGCTGTGGATCTGACAGTGAGCTCTGGGTTCTGGCTCTGGTCTGAGTGTCTTTATAAGTGCTGAGGAAGGACACGTTGTCTTTCTGCAGGTCTTCTTCAACAGCAGAGATACTGTCTGACAGAGAGGAGATGTGCTCCTGAATCCTCTTCATCTCTCTGCTGATAGTCTTCCTCTTCTGCTCCTCTTCCTCCCTCAGAGCTGCCAGTCTGGACTCCTCTTCCTCTCTCAGGAGCTGGTGGAGCTTGTTGAACTCTGCTCTGATCTGTGTCTCTGTGGACAGCAGCTGCTTCTTGGAGTGTTGCATCACATCATTGTATGTTTCCTCCACATGTTGGTGTTTGTTCCTCTTGTCCTGCAGAGACTTTAAGTCAGATCTCAGCTGCTCCTTCAGCTCACTGACTGCTTGTTCTACAGGAACCACTTTGTGGTTCTGGTGGAGAGAAAACTCACAGACAGGACACACGGCTCTCTGCTCGTCTCTACAGAACCATGAAGGAACATCTTGGTGTTTGTTGCACACCACCTCCACCTTCTTCTCTCCTTTTTCTGCCTCAGATGATCCAGATTTCTGTCGTCCATCGAAATTATCAGCAAGTTCTTTTAAAGTAAAATTCACCAAGAGATGTTCCTTAGAAGATCTTCTTTTACAGATGGGACAGTTCTTGTTCTTAGTTTGTTCCCAGAACTTCTGCAGGCAGCTTGAACAGAAGCTGTGGTTGCAGCTCAGAGACACAGGATCTTTGAAAGTCTCTGAACAAACATGGCAGCTCAGGTAACTCTGAAGTTCTCTTTCAGCCATTTCTTCCAAATGTTATAGCAGAAATAACAGCAGGTCTCACCAGTTCCTCACTTTCCGTATATTTGTTCTCCAGTAGTGATCCCACACCCAGTAATGGCGCTCGGGTTTGTTGAAAACTGAACTTACTCACGTGGCGGACGGTTTCTTCAACCATCACGTGACATCAGTTAAACGTGCGTGTCATGTGCGTTTATCTCCAGCAGGTGAAGCTGTTAGGTCACCTTTCAGAGCTTCAAATCCCTATAAATAAAAACGAAATGGAAAGGAATAGATTAATAAATAAATATTATCTCAGGTCACTTTATGTAGTATCTTCTTCTTCTTCTTTTGGCTTTTCCCTTTTCAGGGGTCAGCGAGTCATCCTCCACCTCACTCTGTCCTCCGCATCCTCTGTCCTCACTCCAACTACCTCCATGTCCTCTCTAACTGCATCCATATATCTCCTCCTTGTCTTTTTCCTGGCAGCTACATTTCAAACATCCTTCTACCAATACACCCACTGTCCCTCCTCTGGACATGTCCAAACCATCTCAGTCTGGCCTCCCTAACTTTATCTCCCAGTTGTTCAACATGTGCTGTACCTCTGATGATCTCATTCCTGATCTTATCCATCCTTGTCACTCCTAAGGAGAACCTCAACATCTTCATTTCTGCTACTTCCAGTTCTTTCTCCTGTCTTTTTGTCAGTGACACTGTCTCCAGACTATACAACATAGCTGGTCTCCCCACTGTCTTGTAAACTTTTCCTTTGACCTTTGTTGACACCTTTTTGTCACAAATCACTCCTGAAACTTTTCTCCATCCACTCCATCCTGCCTGGGCTCTCTTTTTCACTTATTTACCACATTTTTCATTTTCCTGGACAGTGGACCCCAATTAATTGAAGTCCTGCACCTTTGTGACCTCTGATCCTTGTAGCCTCACTGTTCCAATGGCCTCCCTCACATTCACATACTGTACATGTACTCTGTCTTACTACGGCTGACTTTCATTCCTCTTCTTTCAAGTGCATACCTCCACCTCTCCAAGTTCTCTTCCACCTGTTCCCTGTTCTCACCAAAGATCACAATGTCATCTGCAAACTGGAGGTTATGCACATAACCAATGTTCCCTGAGGGAGGGGAACAAGGTGCAACACAAATGTATGGGCAATTGCGCCCCCGCGCGTTCACCTGTGAAGACTCTTTCATCACGCCTGTCAAGGCCAATGAGATTGCTGCAGGAGCAGAAGGCCCCGCCCTCCTGATATAAAGCATGTAGCACGTCTCATTTCCGTCATCTGCAAGCACTTCGCCAAGCTTTTTAAAAGCGTTGAAGGGGCCAACCTGTGTTTGTTTACCTTTACTACTGTATGCTCTAGAAATAGCCTCTGTGACCCAGTGGGAGAGGCGTTGTTTAGACAAAGCTTTACCAGTAGCAGGCCTAGCGAAGCAGACGAACAGCTGATTGGTTTTACGCCAGCTTCTTGTTCTCTCCATGTAGATGCGTAATGTACGCACTGGGAAGAGAACGTTCATGCGCTTCTGCTCCACAGTAACAACTGGAGGTGGAGGAAAAGCAGACAGCTCAAAAGATAAACTCATAAGACAAAGAGGGTACTTTAGGGACGTAGGCCGGGTTGGGGCGTAACGTCACTTTGGAGCCATCATGTGCAAACTGTGTGTATTGGTGCACTGAGAGCGCGTGAAGGTCGCTCACACGTTTCACAGAGCACAGAGCCAAGAGAAGAGCTGTTTTATAAGACAGTATGTCCATGTTAACACTCTATAGAGGTTCAAACGGGGTATCACAGAGAGCGTCTAGGACCAGGTTCAGTTCCCATTGAGGCGCTAGAGCTCTGCACGGAGGCCTTTTGAGCAGCACTTCTTTCATGAACCGGATTACGAGAGGATGGGAGTCGGGTGACTTTCCCCCCCATCCTTCATGACATGCAAAAATGACAGACAGATAGATTTTAATTGTAGAAAAGGAACGACCCTTCTCCAACAGGTCCTGTAGAAAAATGAGAACCTGAGGTATAGTGCTGGAGAAAGAAACAATGTTTCTCTCCTGACACCAGTCCTCAAAAGCACGCCATTTAAGAGCGTACAGCGTCTGAGTCGAGTCTGCCCATGCACACTGAATGGTGCTTACAACATTACTGGGAAGGCCCGAGGCAATCAGTCTCTCCCTTTCAGGGGCCAGGCCCACAGGTCCCAGATCTCCGGCCTTGGGTGCCATAATTGCCCGTGGGCCTGAGTCAGGAGGTCTCTGCGAGTGGGTAGACACCATGGTTGCTCCGCCAGCATTGATATTATCTCCGCAAACCAGGCTCTCTTGGGCCATCTTGGAGCAACCAGGATCAGCGTGAGAGCTTCCCTGCGCACGCGCTCCAGGGTCACCTGTATCAGGGCCACTGGTGGGAATGCATAAAGGTGCATTGATCTCGGCCATATGCGCGCTAGAGCGTCTAGGCCGAGCGGTGCATTCACGTCCCATATGGAGAAAAACATAGGACAGTGAGCGTTTTCCCTGGAGACGAACAGATCTGCGTCTGCCTTTCCGAAGCGCTGCCAAATTTATTGTACCACCTCTGGGTGTAAGCGTCATTCTGTCACCAGCGGGGCACCCCTCGAGAGCGCATCCGCCCCGTGATTCTGAACGTCTGGGACGTGTGTGGCTCTGATTGACAGAAGATGCCTCTTGTACCATTGAAGGAGCTTGCTCGTCAGGCAGAGGAGGGACAGTGTATGCTGCCCTCTCTGTTTATATGTGAGACAACACATGTATTGTCGCTGCGAATCAACACGTTCTCCTGTGAAATCAGGCCTAGTCTGCTGAAATGTTTCAGAGAGAGGAAAACAGCCATCAGCTCTAGCTGGTTTATATGCAGCTCTTTCTGCTGCTGTGACCAGATTCCTCTTGCGTGCTCATGTTTACATACCCCCCCCCCCCAGCCGGTCTTTGACGCGTCTGTCATGACAACCACGTGAGATAAGACCCGGCCCAGAGGAACCCCCTTGCTGAGTTCTGTTGTGTTCCCCCACGGCCTCAGGGCCTGCCTGCAGGATGGAGTAATTCTCACCCGCTGATGTGGAGGGGGGGTATGTCTCTGCTTTGTGTGAAACCAGTGTTGAAAAGCCCTCATATTTAACAGACCCAGAGGGACTGCTACGACCATGGAGGCCATGAAGCCGAGGAGACGTTGACAATGTTTGATTGTTAACACCTGATTGTGTTGAAACAGATCCAAGCACTTATTGAAGTTTGACAATCTCCTCTCTGACAGCTTTGCATGATAATGCACTGAGTCTAGCTGGAGACCTAGGAAGCAGATCGTCTGGCTGGGTACCGGTAGGCTTTTGTCTTTGTTTATTACAAAGCCCAGGGACTGCAGGTGTGACATCAGCAGGTTCGTGTGGGCTCTGGCCTGCTGGCGTGACCCAGCCAGTACAAGGAGATTGTCTAAATAGTTCAGAGTTCTGATGCCCTGACTTCTTATTGGTGTCAGTGCAGCTTCGAGGCATTTTGTAAACACTCGAGAAGCCAGGGACAGACCGAATGGCAGAACCTGATATTCATATGCTGTGTTCTCAAACGCAAACCGCAGAAATTTTCTGTGTTTGGGTATGATTGGCATATCCACGGACGTAAACCAGTCCCCTGCGCGTACAGAGTTCATCACCTGATGCAGGGTCAGCATTCTGAATTTGAGCGACCTCAGTCGTTTGTTTAAACGTCTCAGATCTAAAATTGGGCGGAGGCCCTTGTCCTTCTTTGGAATCACAAAATAGCGGCTGTAAAAGCCGTTGTTTGCTTCCTGAGGAGGGATAACCCTTATTGCACCCTTTTCTAGGAATGCACAAATCTCCTCTCTCATAGTTGGGACACGATCTGTGCTTATTGTCTACGTTATTACACCATTGAACCGCAAGGGGCGCTTGCTGAACTGCAGTCTGTAGCCCTGGACTACTAGGCATGTAACGGTTGTAATGGATGTACCAAACCGTTTCGGTACAGCACGTTCAGTTCGGTCCACCTGCGTACCGTTTCGGTTATTTTTTCACTCATTGAACGTTAATATATGTGCCGCGGAACAAAATTTCCTGGGCGCGTTTCAGCACGGAGCTATTATCGCGTAGCACGCGCAGCATTATTAGCCATTAGCTGCTCGCTCCGGTCTCCTGTTTGGGAACGTTATGGCTTTCTTGTTAAGACGAGTGCACGTTCAAAGCTGTGTTTGTGGACATTGTTTCATGAAGACTCTGCAGCAGTTGCGTGACACAGCTCTCTGCAGCAGCAACACGTCTAACGTGAACGGCAACGCGCTGGAAACTACGTCATCGGAATGTGAACAGAAACAGCAGCTGTTGCAGAAACACAGCTAAAAGCAGCTGCATTTAAACAACTTTTATCAGGTAATCAGAGCGGTCCAGAGCAATAACACAAACTGTATGAGTTTTTAAAGATCTGAATCTAAGTCTGAATGTTTTTTATGCGCAGTTGATCCTTGCTATGAGACATCCATCACGTCAACACTTAAGTCAAAAAGTTCAGCTCTTTATGAAAAAACTAAAACTGATTGTGAACAAGTCCTGGAGCTGATTTAAGCCCTGCCCTGATGATGAGTGGGAGATTCAACCGTTCAAGAGGTATTGTTCTTTTATTATAATTTAATTTATTATTATTTAAAATCATAATCTTATTAACTTTTTTTTTTACCTCTGTTTTTTATTTCCAGTATTTCCAGTTACAGAGGTAGCATGTCTCTTCCACTTCAGGGAAATCCACCAGAGATCACCTGCTGCAGCTAAGAAGTGTGTGATGACTGAACTGAACTCTGGTTGTGAGTAATGAGGACAAATACAGCCACACTGCTGCTACTGGACAAAAACTTGATTAGTTAGATTGTAAACAGTCTGTTTAATAATAATAATAATAATAATAATCATTTTATTTAAAAGCGCCTTTCATGACACCCAAGGACACTTAACAAACCAACACAGTGAATACAGAGCAAACATTATCAGCGACAAATTGAAATATAAAATACATAAAGGATATAAAATGGAAGATAAAAATACATTTAGTAAAGTTAATGATAAGCTAGTCTAAAGAGATGGGTTTTCAGGGCAGTCTTGAACAGAGAAAGGGAGGTGGTGTTTCGAAGGTCGGGCGGTAGAGCGTTCCAGAGGTGAGGGGCAGAGCAGGTGAAGGCCCTGCTCCCCATGGTGGAGAGGCGGGCAGAGGGTACATGGAGTTGTAGTGAAGAGGAGGACCTGAGAGAGCGTGAT
>JBBPBX010013456.1:0-11358 GCA_038048925.1 Garcialebias charrua
TTAACTGAATGACGTGGTCATTAGCGTGTTGACCAGACGATCATCAGTTCTTTGGGGAACCTCATCATGGGTTGAGGACCTCAGCAAACTCCGTCAGTTCCAGCAAAAGCTTAGAACTTTAAGGAAGGATCTGTGATCAGTGACTTGTTCTTCTTCTCTGATTGGTCCAAACAAACCAGTAGATGAAGGTCACTCGGATAGGAGAAGATCAGTTTTTAGAACAGAGAAGAAGTTGTTTAGAATGAAGACAGAGAAACAGATTAGACTGGAGCCAGCTTCATAAAACAACTGATTAAAACTGTGTTCTAACTTCTAACAAAACTGATCGAGTTCAGTCTGACATATTAATTCACTTTCACCGTTTGATTCATCATATGAAGAAGTGATCATTATTTTGAAATAACATTGGATTTCCAACTTGAATTAAACAGTTTGAATTAAACAGTCTTTGACTTAACAAACATTGAATTCAATAATGCTTATACAAGTAACACAAGGTTATTCATTAACACAAAAATAGAGGAATAAGAGAGTCTCTTATGACTTATTGTGTTTTGATTCAAAATAATGTAATAAAATAGTGTCAATGTCTTTTTTCTGAGAGTATCAGTGAAAAGGTGTTACTGGGACAGTTCAAGTATCAGAGCGGGCACGGTCATGTCCACTACAAGTTCCAGGAACTCGTCTTAAGCGCAGAGGTGACAGGGCGTTCTCTGTAGCAGGACCAAGACTTTGGAACGAGTTACCTCTGCTCGTCAGACAGGCCCCCTCCCTCTCAGATTTCAAATCCCGTTTAAAGACCCATTACTATTCTGTTGCTTTCAACACCAGCTGATCTGTGTTTGGTCGTTATATTTCTTATCTGCAATGTTTTTATGTCTATTTTTTGTACTTCATTGTGTGTGTTGCCTGTTGTTTGTTTGTTTGTTCAGCACTTTGGTTGGCCTTGTCGCTGTTTTAAAGCTCCCTTGACATCATCTTTGAACTTTCCATAAAATGGCACAACATATATATATATATTAAGATTGACCTCTGATCGTTTTTGCTAAAACAATGTTAAATTAATGTAAATTCCTTTCAAAAATAGTTTAAAATTAGCACCTTTTTTTTTACATGGTAAATACGGATTTTCCCGTCGCGGGATTATGACGTCAGAAAAAGACTCGCCTCAAATGCGCACATTGAATACAATGGACGAAGATACAAACGCGATCCGTCCAATTTAGCCATTTAAAACTTTATATTTTAGCAGTTTGTCTTCAGAGAAGCCAAAGTTATTTCAAGTAAACAGCAGGTTATATATTTTTTCTGCTGCTGCTGGTTTTTGTAGACTTTTCACTTCAGGAAGTGAGCAACTGTGTGATGACTTACAGCAGCTGATAGTTGAGAGGCAGAAGGAATTCTACAACATCTAAATCATTTCCACAGCACTGAAATGGTAATATATTAGTTAATGTTTCTAATAATTATTCAACATTATTAGTTATTAGTTAGTGTACAAAACAATTTGCACAGGCTCCTGCTGCTGTTGATCATGTTGCTTCAATTTGTCAGCTTTGTTATGTAATCCAGTCAACATGTTGAAAATATTTCATATTTATTTTTCTATTTAATTTGGACATCACTTGGTGTTATAGTGGTGTATCATTAAAATGATGGAAATACATGACATTAGTTTGACCCATTGTCTTAATATACAGTATACTGCATATAATATATACTGTGTGTGTCTGTGTGTTTTATCATCAATTCACAGAAATATCTTCACCTGAAGAGTGGACCCAGGTGGAGGAGAACAAACCTTGATATTGTTAAAGAACAGATGGAGACGTCTTCATGATCTGTAGAACACCAGGACTGATGCTACAGAAAGCTACGTTTGTGCATCAAGACATCAAAATATGCAGAAATACTACAACTGGCCAGAGCATTGAGATGAAAATGAATCAATGAAAATATGAATTTAATATTTTTTCTGACAGTTCAAATGAACATATTGTTTGAAAAAAAAGGATAACAATGAACCAAGTGTTTCTGTAGTTATGTGTAAATAAAGTTACAGTAGTACACTATATTATCTGTTAGTGTTGAGTTATTCTTTGTGAGAATATTTGTGTATCTGTTTTAATTTCATTCGTTCATCTACAACTCACAGCTCGTACTTTAGTAAAAACAAAATTGGTGAATGTTAAAAAAACATTTTATTAAAGTAAAACCATCCCATATTATCAAATATATGAAAACCTCTGGGGAAACATTAATATGAACAAATTATCAAAAAAAGTTGAGTTTAAAAAATATCAGCAAGTGGTGTTTGACTTCATCAGCTCTGTAAAAATGACACTTTACAGCTGTAAATCTGCAAAATCAGAATTTTACTAGAAATTCAATTTTACTGAGCAGCTGTGTCATTAAGAACTAGTTTCTCCTCATCCTGCTGCTTGTACACTTCTTCAGACTCCACCACCTCCTCGTCCACCCTCCTGTCCAGGTGTTGTAGGTCTGGACGCAGAGGACATCTGTCTCCTGGGTCCATTATGGGCTGAATGCTGCATCCACTTTGTCACTTCCCTCATCAGAACCACAGAAAATCAACAGATTTACATCAAAGAATATTGTTGAGTACTATTCTTTTTGTTGATGCAATCTTACCTGCTGTGATGTGAAAGTCTGGGTTGTGTTGTGGTTCAACAGGAAGAGCCTCAGGTGATGGACTGGAGACCTGGAAACCTGAAAACACAAACTGATATTTTTATTAAAACAGCTATGGAAATTTATGTTTTTTGACGGTATTTGATATAAATTTATTTTTAAATTTAATGATTGACATATAAACATTTTATTTTTATTTTTAGTGAACATTTAGTGCATGTAAACATGCAAATTTCAACTGGAAATATGAATGATGTTTTTCAGAACGTATGTTAGAATAAACATTAAAATATTTAACAGATATTTTAAAAGGGACTAATTTTTTAAACTATAAATCAATGTTGAATAATTATTAGAAACATTAACTAATATATTACCATTTCAGTGCTGTGGAAACGATTTAGATGTTGTAGAATTCCTTCTGCCTCTCAACTATCAGCTGCTGTAACTCATCACACAGCTGCTCACTTCCTGAAGTGAAAAGTGTACAAAAATCAGCAGCAGCAGAAAAAAATATATAATCTGCTGTTTACTCGAAATAACTTTGGCTTCTCTGAAGACAAACCGCTAAAATATAAAGTTTTAAATGGCTAAATTGGACGTATCGCGATTGTATCTTCCTCATTGTATTCAATGTGCCAGTTCGAGCCGAGTCTACATGTGACGTCATAATCCCGTGACGAGAAAATCCGTATTTACCATGTAAAAAAATGGTGCTAATTTTAAACTATTTTTGAGAGGAATTTACATTAATTTAACATTTTTTTAGCAAAAACGATCAGAGGTCAATCTTAATATATATATATATGTTGTGCCATTTTATGGAAAGTTCAAAGATGGTGTCAGGGGAGCTTTAAGTGCTCTATAAATAAAATGGTATGGTATGGTATCTACTGGGGGCTCACCAACCAGCAGATTGAGTCCTTTGTTCAGTTTATAACACTGAAGTATTGATGTCTAAGCCCCAGTACAAACAGGACAGATTTCACATTCTCATAAGTTCGCAAAACTTTCCAAATATCTTCACTCATTCACGTCTTTGGCTTCAAAATAAAGTCCTAAAAATGAGTGTTGCACACTAAAAGAAAGCCACGTCAGTCGCTCTTTCAGCCAACAGTCAAGTACTTTTGGAGGACAACCGCACAGCTGCACATTTCACACCTGCAGGGCACTGACTCAGAAGCGTCCAAATGACAAGTCTGGATGACAGTCTGTCGTTTCGAGCCATCAGATGAGTTTTATACACGCGCTTGAGTAAAAGAGCATAACAAAGACAAGCTGCATGAAAGACAAGCGACAAGATTTTTTTATTGGTTTCAAATAATGACTGAAGTTTGAACAAATGTGACATTAAGAAGAAAAAGTTGCCCAGGAGAGATGTAACCATGCACTATAGCTAATAAAACGTAGCCTTGTGGCTATCGTTCAGCATTTTACAGCTGCTCAAAAGTTATCCAACATAATTTTGTATTCCTACAGATGTACCACTTTCAGTTGTGCACGCAGCACGTCCGTAAACAAAATCATTTTCAGTTGGTGTGCAAGTCTGTCTAAGCCCTGAGGGACTCTGTAGGTTAGCACAAGGACTTAGCCCTGCTTTCATTAACACCAACCATATGGGCTCCACTCAGGGCTTCCTCGTACATAAAAACAAACACACACACACATACACATACACATGTGCAACAAACAGCCCCGATTAAAAAGATGTTCAGGGTTGGGGGGATGTTTCTCCTCTACAAAGTTTGAGTGCTATACCACTTCAGAATTGCAGCAGACAGGCTGGTCTTACAAAAGTTTTTACAACCAGAATTTTTATTGCACTGAATTTGATGACACTGACTTTTTTGTGATTCTTCCCAACGTATAAACACATAAAAAAAACTGATTTCTGCTATAGATTCCTGTCAGAACAATCAGCTTTTACTTTAATTTGACATTCAAACAAACTTTCAATTCCATGACTTGTAGGAGCCACGTTGAACATCTTACTACGGTACTACTTCTTGTGTTTTTTTTCCTCCTTTTTAATGGTTTTGCATTTTGTTCTCCCACCTAACAGACCAGGTACTTCATCACTCCTCTGCAGACGTTTGGCCTCACACGTACGTCTCACAAGGTCTTTACTGCCTGTCGTCCTCTGACGCCTGGGACCCGATCACCAGCCAGCCCTCAGGTGTGGTCTCGCCTGCTGCAGGCTCCTACATCATGGCTGCTGGTGAGGAACCGCTCTTAACGTTTGAAGCAGGTTTACACAGCTTCCAGGCACAAAGCCGTCAGGCGTTTCTGTGTTTGTTCCAGGTGGGAGCAACGGAGTAGGGGGTACACCAGGAGAAGGGTACGAGGGTTCGGTAGGCGGTTATATTCAACAGCACCAGGCTCAGCTTACACTTCAGCAGCACAGTCAAATTCATCAGCTTCAGCAGCTTCATCAATACCAGCAACAGCTCATGCAGTTCCAACAGCAACAACAGGTCAGTGGCCAAAGACTAAAGGACAGGCAAATTTGAAGAATAGGAGGTGAAGATCAATGTGGTCTGACTTTATTTAGTCATTAAGACTCTGTTTGTGTAGTCATGGTAACCATTGAAAAACAGACGTATCAAACAGGGGTGTAATGGTGCACCCAAGTCAGAGTTTGATGCATATATTGGTATGATGGTCACACTTTGTTACAACTTGGAACCAAAAACCAAATTTAAATGTGGACAAAGTACCCCGGACTCTCCGTTCTTTGAGTTTCAGTTTGACCTGATTCTAGAAGGGGAGTTGTCTATGCAAATTGTTTCCCATCAACACAATTTTGACCAACAAAATGGGCGTTAACTGAGTTGTATAAATTAATTTTGATAAGTAACTTCCTCTCAAAGTTTCGAGGGAAAAGGATGACTGCTTTGTTTACCCAGTAACGCCTTGTTTTAAAAAAAAAAAATTCTTCACAGATGTACATGTGGGTTTTTCACACAATACTGGTAAATACACAATTTACCAGTTTTTCACACAATACTGGTGGTCTGTTTGAAGCTCTGTCCAACTGGCTAACTTCCTTCGTTGCCATGATGATCACACACCTCTATTGTCCTCGGGGTATGACAAAGTTCTGTTCAACTGGCAAATGCAGATTACAGGGGTGTTGCTTTGTCTAACCAGGAACCGAAAGTTGATTAGCTTTGCAGGAGGTAGATTCTGTTAACTTGATATAGACTTTTTGGAGACACAAAGTCTATCTTTCCAGGAAGGGAGTAGATCAGCAAAGAGGGAGTGGAAGAGTTTAGTTGCAATGTCTCTGAGGACAGGATGTGGACTTCTCTGAGGGACATAGGACACTACACCGTTATATGCCTGATGTTGAAATCAGATCAAACCATCTGTGACATTAATCAAAGCAACACATTCCAGATGCATTTACTTATAAAACACATCTGGTATTATTTGTGATATTGTGAGTAATAATCTTCTTATGTTTGTTTATATCAGAGGTTGTCCTGGCTGTGTGAGTTCAGCAAACAACCTCACAGCTGCACAGCAACAGCAACCTTCAATCAAAGCAGACATCGTGTTCTTCAGTTCACCAACTTTGATTGTTTTGCTGGATATTTACACCAAAAGTTCAGTTTCAGGTCCTTGTAAGCTTTGCAGCTCCATTTGAAGCAGTTTGTTATAAATCAGCCGCGGTCTCAGACTGCAGGGAGATTTTCTGCAAACAGACTGAGTCATGATGTGCTGTGACACCCAAAGACTTTTCCAGGCGTCGCTGGCTGCTCCTGCTCACTGCGTTCTCCAGGCTCATTAAAAAACTGTGGGTTATGAAATAATAACTTTTAAAAGGTCAGGGACTGTTTCTCTGAAAGGTGTGCTGATCCGAGGCCACAATGGAAATGAGCTTGTTAGCTTCACTCTGTGCTTTATAGGGCTTCCTCATTATATAACACTACTTGTATTGGATTAAAGTTATGAAGTATTTATATTGGTTAATGCATTTGAGCTCGAGACCTTTCCTCCTTCATTACCTGCAGGATCATCCCTGACATATGATTCAAGACAGAAGTGAGAGTAAATGCAAAACTCCAGAAGGAAGTTCAAAACAAAATAAGATTTCTTTCTTTTTTAACTTGTGAGGAATGCTGAAAAGTTATTACCGTACTTTTCGATGTATAAGTTGCAGTTTTTACATAAATTAACATGCTTGACTTACAGTGAAGTGACGTATTTATGTTTTTTTCTCATATTTCTAACCCAATTTTTGGCTGAGATCAGACAATTTCATTCATTCCGACATAGAAAATATTGAACGCTACCATTTTCAGCCACTAGAGGGCAGTCGACTAATATGAAAAGCCAAGTGTCTCATTAATATGTAAAAGTGGCTATTAGTGAGACACTGGACTTGCCATACAAAGCCACCTTTGTCTCACTCTGGAACTCCTGGAGCAAACGTCAAATCAGCTGCATTTCGACGTGCCGCCCAGGCAAAATGCAGCTGATTTGACCATTAAAGTGCATTCATTAAGGAAAAGTTCTGAGACACACCTGTACTATATTGTCGAGCAAACGAATAATTGTTTTTAGGTGGTTATTTTGGTAAATTTTGAAGAAATGCACGAGTCGTTCCGTTGCGCGCTCCCGCAAATTGGCTTTTGAAATGCAGCTCATCTGACAGTCAAAGTGCATTTCTTAAGGAAAAGTTAAACTGAGACACACCTTTGCTATAATTTCAAGCAAACAAATAATTGTTTTTAAGTGTTAAATCTTGTTAAATTCATGTTAAAATCCTCCCATGCACGCTCCTGTGGCCACCATTTGGCAGCCATTCGATTTTTGGAACAACACCAGCCCACATTTCCAGGTTGTCAGCTGTGACACATAATAGATGTGACAAATATGGCGAAGCGACATATTGATGTTTTTTTCCCCCACGTTATTAGGCAATTTTGGACTGATGCGACTTATACGGCAGCAAGTACGGTAGTTGCTTTAGGCTTTTAAGATTGATGTGCGTGCAGGAAAGGTGTTTTACTTTTATTCTGGTTGGAAATATATTATTTCCAAAGAAAATCACAGAAAGAAAAAGGACATTTCCTGAGAACTGATCAAAACCCAAGTCCTCAAGTGTATTTCCTTTTCCCTTTGTATTTTCTCTCTGTGTCCAGACTATGGAGCACAGGCTACACAGTGCCTCCCATTCCCTCCAAGCCACCCCCAACAGCACCATCCACAGCCTCGGTCTTCCCACTCACCCTTTGTTAGCCGACCTTTGGGGGGCTGCGCAGGTTGAGGCCCATCAGGTAGGCACGCGTCTGCTGAATGCAAATGATCAGATTATATTTTGTGGACCAGATGACGATTTAATAAGTTCTGACAGAACAGCTTTGACGGAGTACAAGGACACTGAGCTGCGTGACTACATGCACAGTCACAGGCATGCAAATCTGCCATCGGTCGCTATCGCAGACTGACAGTTATTCCAAACAGCATGCTGATTAAGTTAAGCAAAACTTAATTTTGTTCGGTCTTTTAAAAGTAATCAGTATGCAAAAAAAAGTTTTTTTTCCCAAGATACATTTTTTGTGATTTTCATTACATTTGACTCTGACAGTCACTCGTTTCTTGTCCTATTGATCTGACTTTTCTACATCAGCAGGCCAATTTAGCGCACAACTAGTGCAGTGAATGATGAACAGCCAGGGGAGTCTTCAAGGTAGGAGACATGCTAAAGATCTGCATGGTGCACTCCCAAAAGGTCTGCATGGTAGCTTGAAGTAGAGTGGATACATTTTGGGGAGCAGTCATGGGAAAACAGCCTGGTTGCCACAGTGGCATGACAACAAGTTGACAAGTTTACTTTTGGATTCAGCATCTGTGCCTGCTGCATCTGCCTCAGTATCTTTGGAAATCCAATCTGGATTGGGACAGGGGAGCTCATAACCTGCCTGGTCCTTCTCCCTTTTTTCTTTTTTTCTATTATCAGAGATTACAAAAGCTCAAATAAAAGAGAGATGCCTTCCATAATTAGAGATTAGAACCAGTAGAGTGCGTTTCCTGTCCAGTAAGAGCGGAAAGAGAAGCGTTTGAGTCTGTAACTGATCTGTTTCCAGGTGGACATCGTTGGGCAGCTGAGTGCACAGATGGCCGACATGGTTGGAGGGGTGGTGGAGACTGTTGGAGAGGAGCCAGAACTGGAGTCTGGAGAGATTCCTGAACAACAGGAGGAGGAAGAGGAGCTGACAAGAGTGAGTTAGAAACTGATAATTACTTTGTTTCTCCTTCACTTCTTTTTTAGTGAAATTAAAAACATTATTGTGACTAGAAAACGATCACATTTTCTGCAGAAATGCAGCAAGAATGCAGAACAGAGACATCACGTGTTAAAACGAGGTCCAACGTGTGACATTGTTCTTGGGTGGGACCGTTTACCTGCTGAGTTAAATTAAAAGAGTCCAATAAATCTAGGAAGTATTTCACTAAGGGCTTCTCCTGACAACACACGTGAATATTAAAGTCTCCAATAACCAACAAGTGTGTGTAATTTGGTGAGATATCAGCTAAAAAGTCAGAGAATTCACTTATGAAGTCCTTGGATCTCAGGGGGCGGTAGACGAGTGCACACAGAACCGGAGGGGAGCATCAGAGTTCAAAGACGCACAGTTCAAAGCTGGAGCAAGAAACAGGGATGGCCAACTGTTTACAAGCAAAGTTTGGTTTAAAAACTGTTAATAATCCACCCCCTCGCTGGCCTGATGGCCGCGGGGCATTAAAACAGAGACAGTCAGGTAATAATTCCAAGGCGCTGGACTCACCATCTGATAACCAAGATTCCGTGACGTGAAGAAAATCCAACTCCTCGTCTTTAAAAAAGTAATTGAGGATGAAAGTCTTGTTGGAAACAGACCTAGCATTGATTCAACACATCCTGATAGGGTCCTACGTAGACACAGTCATGATGGGGGGAGCGTGCGCCAGTGGGCACAGATTTTGAAGAACAGCTCCTTCATGTCGGCTTGAGTGGCGCGCGGGTAGCTGACCAGCAGCTGGGCCCCTGGAGCACCACAGGTTAGAGGGGTGAGGATCAGATCCAGAGCGAGCCCCTATCACTCTTGGCAGAATAATCCACATGGTGCCTGTTTCACCAAAAAACCCACAAACTTCCCATGACGTCTGCAACGTTTCCTCCCGGGAGAAAGGCCAGGGTCACATAAAAGAAACGCAGGAATCTCTGACAGAACCGGTGGAGGAGAGTGCTGACCATTGTACAAAAACTCCGCAGGCATTTAGCAATTGTACGGAGCTCTAGGAGTGCCAGACGATTATACTGCAAATATGATGCGGTGCACAAAGCATTGTAAAAATAACTAAAATAGAAGAAAAGCAGAGAGCGAGGGATGGCAAGCCCTACACACCGGCACCATCTTGGGAAACTGAATGACAAAGCTTTGTAAATATTGTAAAATGTAATGATCGTTCCATATTTAATCTGTTGTATTAAAGGTATTGTGATATTATGTTGGAACTATGCATAAAGTAGCACAACATATATATGTTGTATCATTTAACTATGTTCGTTTTTACAAGCAAAATGATAAATCTATGAAAATTTGTTTCAAAGTTATTTTAAACTTGGCGCCGTGTTTCGTCACGGGAAATCCGGGTACTTCCGCATGCGACGTCGTGTAACGTAGGGAATTGAAGTTCAGTCTGCTTTTGCAATTGTAACGCAGTTTCATTGTCTTCAAGATTGCCTATTTATATTAGTATAACTTGAAAAATGCCGGTACGTTGTGTCGCATTTGGGTGTTCTAATATCGCCAGTGAACAAGTGAGCCTTTTCACGTTCCATCCCTTCACCCTCGGAACCTTCCTCCTCTGAAATCTCGGAGTCCCCCTCGCACCCTGAACGGTAAGGCTCAAATAAATACGGCTGCAGACCAAAAGTAGAACCAGCTGTTTCTTGGTCATCACTCGAACTAACTTCGGCTTTCCAAACTGAAGACAAATAGCTCAAATCTTCACTTAAATTGCTTAATTCCTCGGATTCTATATTCTCTGCCATTGTTATTTACAATGTGCGTTCAATACATTGTGTCATAAAAATGTGTTGGCATTTGACCCCTCCTTTCTCCATCCGAAAACTGCGACGCACTGCAGTTACGTCATTAAAACAATTTTATTAAAAAAAATATACTTTTATATATTTGAAGCATCTGTGTACAAAAAAATTTAAGCTGAGTAGCTCCTCTTTCTAAAGATGTCTGTTTTAACATATTGTCACAATACCTTTAATGTATGGGGAAAAGCATGCAAAGCAATTACAAACCCTAATTTATTTTACAAAAAATAGCTATAAGAATTATTAGTAGGAAGTGCTATGGTCACCCAACAAATATATTATTTCATCAATTGAAATAATTAAAATTTTATGATTTGGTTGATTATAGTAGTTTACAGGTCATGTATAAAGCTAATAAAAATAGTGGCTCCAAATATTCAATTAAATTTTTTTTAAAAGAGAGTTATTATAACATTAATGGGATGGAAATGTTTGTAAAACCTCTATTCAGAACTAGTCTGAAGGAGCTGCGTTATAGGATTTTGGAATTACCTTGATATCACCATAAAATTTTCTAAAACAAATGTTTAAAAAGATGATTACGGTAAAGTTGTTTGGAAAGTATGGTGCCATGTGAAGGATATCTAATATTTTGTTTTCAC
>JBBPBX010013456.1:36251-48088 GCA_038048925.1 Garcialebias charrua
GTGGAGAGGCAGACACCGCCTGCCGCTTCACTTTTCATTTCAACTTCCTCTTCACTTGAAGGTAAAGGAGCAGCTCGAGTGAAGCGTCCTCTTCTCACGAGCTCATACCTGGTGATGATCTCTGAGCGATGTTCATCCTAAAGGTTCTGATCCAACCTGACCATCGTGTGAATTATAAAATATTTTCAGGGATGGTTTTTCAGAACAGGTTGAGCTGCATCGTCTGAATCCAAACGTGCACCGATGAGAAAAGCTCCCGGTCGTTTCCAAACCCATCGTCTCCTTGAGCCTCCCAGTCTGCACAGACAAACTGCTGGGACTGTTTGTGCTTTGAGCTAAATAAAACCCATGCGGAGCTGGAGAGAATGATGATTCTGGTTCTTTATTTGACAAGTTACGAGGGAAAGAAACATTTTTGTTGTTTGGAGTGGAACCAAGTTGTGGTTGAGAGAAACGGGCCGGCTGGCCGGCTGTCGTGCGAAGCTGCAGCAGGCTGGCACCAACACAAACCCAGGAAACACTGGAAAGCTTGGAGACGCTGCAGAGCAACAGGAAGCAGGAAGGAGTAAAACTGGGCCTTGGATCAGGTGAGCTGAGGAACATGCAGAGATCTTCACCCCTCTGGGTGCACTTCACCCCTCTGGGTGCACGTGCACACTCATTAGCTGTGTTTCCATCCATTTTCATTTCGTATTTTGAGCTACCTCGCAAATATGTAAATACAAATTAATGCAGATCAGAAGTGTTTCCATCTACTGGCTTGAAGCGCTTCTTCCAAGCCGCGCACAGCGTCATTACGTCAGACGTCAGCGTCATTACGTCAGACGTCAGCGTCATTACGTCAGACGTCAGCACTGCGCATGTCTACAGTAAACAGGAAGTAGCGGTTGAAAACAGAACCCGGCCACACATCTCGTCAAAATCGAGAGAATATTTCAGGTACGTGTTGCTATCGGGCGAGTTGTATTTATTCTGTCATGCCAACTAGTTTTAGCGATGTTACATGTTGTCCGGAGCGGAAACAGCTGAACGTCACGTGACGTGAATTTTCGCTACGTCAGAAATGAGTCGGAAAATGTGTTTCCATTTGTCGTTTAGCGCATCTCAAATCCCAAAAACCACCTCAAGCGAGCGTAAAAACTTTTTAGCGTAATTCAGGAAGTAACCTCGCAATTTGCCGTTTCCATTAAGCTTTTCTGCTGCGCTATTTCAAATTGCGCAGCTAGAAACCTTGATGGAAACACGTCTATTGTTATCCTCAGAATGTTGCGCCATGGGAACATCTGGGCTTTTAGAAACCAACATGCTTATTACAGCTGCCTGAAACAACCGGGTCCAAATTATCACCAATTAAAAAAAAAAACTTTAATTTTACTCAAGAGAGCCACGAAAAGACCAGATTTATTTTGTTCTTGAAGAAAATCACATCAAGATGTTGGAACCATTGTTTTCCTTCCAACAAACAATCAGCAGTTAATGTTGAACATGTGAGAACCAGCACCGGGTCTGGATCCAACAGAACCGCTCGTGTCACCGGAGCTTCAGCAGGTCTGGACACATCAGACACGTTGCACGTGCAGGGACCAGGACCAGGTCTGCTTCCTAAAGAGGGGCCTCCGGGCACAGAACGGGACCAAAAAAAAACCCTCCAAAAGATAAAAGTGTGAGCGGACACGAGGAGTCCCGCCATCTTGCAGTGACTCACTCCGTCCTTGAGCGAGTGACTCATCAGGAGCTCGGCCAACTCTCAGATGGAAACTCCGTTTCTATAAACGCCACAAACACAGAATCAGAACAGCCGCAGCTCGGACCGGTACCAAGTTCTGCTCAGATCCAACTCAGTACTTGCCCACATCATTAAGCCAACGTGGACGTCTCCATCCAGCACGTTTAGGAGCCTGCATCTGTTTTCTGTTAGGGCCCGAGACCCAGTCCGGACAAGAACTCACTGAACAGAACCCTTTTCATAAACATTATTAATGTAAAACGTTCAGTTTTATGTCGGCTCGTCAGGTTCATCAAGAAACCCAAACAATTAAATGTCTATTTACTTTTTTATTTTTTATTTTAATGTTTAAAAAGTTGCAACAGTTGAGATTAAACTGCAACAAACTGCAAAATCTTCGACTGGAGTAATCCAAACGTGAACAACATATGGCTCGAGGGCCAAATATGGCCCTTTGACAAAAACCATCTGGCCCTCAGCATCTTTAAACTGAAAAGAAAACCATTTTTAATAAGTTGCTGAAAACCTGCATTTTATTACTGAAACTAAAGATGTCCAAGTTAAACATCTAGAGCAGGGGTCTGCAACCTGCAGCTCTCGAGCCACATGCGGCTCTTTGGTCCTTCTGCAGCGGCTCTTTCAAGCTTGACCAAAACTGAATTGGTTGTTATACAAACAACAACAACATAAAACAAGACTAGTTTTAGCAGTTTTTATGTCATTTCATTGGCAAATATGTGGATATTGGAACAAGTACAAGGAGCAAAACTTTAAAACTTTATGCTTTATTTCTATACTTAAATTAATTTTTCCACAATTAAAAAAACCTAATAGTTCATAGTTTTTATCAATTAAAAATCCCTCGCTTTAAAATAATCTTTTTTTATTTTTCATTTGTCTTAAATTGTAAAAATAGAAATTATTAGTCATTTTATTTCTAGTGGCCACAAAAGCCCCTTCAAACAAAGCTAAAGTGGCCCATGGGCCACCAGTTGATAATCACAGTTGTAGCATGTTGTTGCGGCTCTGAACACTTAATTTAGTGAACAAAGGCATAAAATGGCTCTTTTGATTGTAAAGGTTGCAGACCCCTGATCTAGAGGAAATGCATAAATAATAATAATAATAAGATTAAAATAATCAAACTTCTTTTTTGAAGTTGTGTTTCCAAAGATAGACTGAACATTAACGACACCAAAAATCAAAGAAATAACACCATTTACTTTTTCCCCCTAATTAAGCCAACTAATATGTTGTCACAATATTCTAAAAGAGTACTGAGGAGGCATATTTGTATCAAACGTGGTAACTGTGCTACAACAACAAAAAGTCTGGAAATGTCTAATAGATCATATGTCTTTAGAAATATATACAGCAAACCCCCGACCTACGACTCCACCGACCTGCGAACCACGGGACCTACGAACGTATCATATTTAATAAAAATATGAAATTACTGTATTAAAAAAAAATATATATAATATTTTTTTGTGTTTAAATGTTCTTAATTTCATGTGTACATCACTTTGTTGCAGCTGTGGTTGTTTTAAAGGCTTTATAAATAATAATTATGATAAAAATGATCATTTCTGATCATTTTTGATGCGCAATCTTGGGCAGCAGGAAGTAGGTCTTCAGTTTACACGGTCACAAATTAATGTAGAACACCGGACGCCATTTTAGGTTCAGTCACGGGGGTCTCCGGTCACAAATTAATGTAGAACACCGGACGCCATTTTAGGTTAGCTGCCGGGAGCCGGCCTTTGAAGACTGGTGACCAGGATCGCATCATATGGATTAATTACTAGCTGGAATCGCTCTGTGAGCTCTGTGGACGTCTCAGGCTGGAGCAGCAGCTGCAGATTGATCGCCGATCGCGCCGCCGCTCCAACACCAGCTCATGGCTTGGCTAGCAGAAGCTAGCCAGCTAGCTAACACAGGTCTCGAGCAGCTGCGGTGGTTCACTCGCCGGCCGCCGCGCTGCTCGGCCCGACAACAATCAACGCATGGCAACCTAAGATGTCGGCTTTGACCATCTCAAAGTAAGAAATTATATTTTTATTTATTCTGTAAATGTGAATAGCAATGTTTAACATTACAGTACACTACTGTACATGCTTAAATGTGTGCGCGCGCTCCGTTAGCGGTATTTCCACGACCTACGAACGGAATAAGGACCTACGAACTGGACGCTATTTTCACCCCCTAGCTACGGCAGAATCGAGCTGCGAACAGTTCTTATCTCCCCAACTCGTACGTAACTAGGGGGTCACCTGTATTGTCCTGTTTGTATGCAGCCCTTTAATCACTTTAAATGTTTTGATTTGGCCCTCTGGAGAAAGAAAAAAAAGTTACCCATCCCTGGATTAATCAGTCGATGTCTATTTAAGTGTAAAAAGTTGAGTGATTAATGTTATATTTTGTTCAACAAAATACACATTACTGTAGTTGTTAGTTATAAATTGATGGAGCAACAAGTTATTTTGTCCTCGGATGCCACCTAACAGTAAAGACAATCTGTTGTCCTCGAGCGTCTTCAGAGGCTTACACGACTCCTGGGAAGCAGCCAAAGTCATCGACTGCTCTTTGAGCTCACAACCGGTCTTTTGCAGACATGTGACATTTTGCACTCCCGGTCGCCATATTGGGTGGAGACCGGTTCATTTAAACAGAGGAAGTCCATGCCTTAGCTGCTACCTCGTAAGGATCAATGTTGTTAATTGAAGCTAACTTCACCATGTAACGTTCTCTGGCTTCAAGGTTGAGTTTCTCTCTATAAGGCTTCTGCTCATTTTTATATTTAGTTTGCATTTTGCTGATGTTATTGTTCTGTATCGCACTGTGTTTAACATGGACTTCCTCTGTTTAAATGAACCGGTATACAGCCAACATGGCGACCAAGTGCAAAAAGACATGAGCCGTGACGTCACGTGCAAAAGACCGACTGCAGAGACGTGACCCACAGAGACGATTGTCCGCTGACAATGCAAGCTGAGATCATCGTAAAAGAACAAAGAGGTTCACCCCTGAAGGCGGGCAGGGACCAGAGCAGAAACAGATCAGATAGCATAAAACAAGATGCAGCATGAAAGGTGCAGCTGGTGGTCTGCTGCTCATAAAACTCCTTAAGGAACCTGAGACATACCCTGAAGAGTCACATTGATACGCCTGATAACTGAAGGAAAACCATCTGGAATTAAAAGACAACTGCATACAGCACATGATGCGCTCATCAACAAACTACTGCACAGTAATCTGTAGCAACGGACCAAACCAGCAAAGAGCTGGTATGACCTTTGACCTCCATATACAAAAATACAAAGCCCTCAACAACCTAGCTCTATCTTATATTGCAGATCTTATTGTTCCATTTCTTCCTAACAGAGCAATTTGCTCTCAGACTGCAGGTTTACTAGTGGTTCCTAGAGTTTCCAGAAGCAGAATGGGATGAAAATCTTTCAGTTCTCAGGCTCCTCTTTTGTGGAAACAACTTCCAGTTTCAGTCCATGAGGCTGACACATTGTCCAGTTTGAAGACTGGGATTAATACTTTCCTTTTAATAAATCCTAAAGTTAGGTTGCCTTGTGTTTCCTGAGCTATCCCTTATGCCGCTATAGGCTAAGACTGCTGGAGGACAAACAGACCACATGTCCTCGTCTGCTGGGATTAATACTTTCCTTTTAATAAATCCTAAAGTTAGGTTGCCTTGTGTTTCCTGAGCTATCCCTTATGCCGCTATAGGCTAAGACTGCTGGAGGACAAACAGACCACATGTCCTCGTCTGCTGCTGTCTTTACTTGTTCTACCTGTTTGTAATTATTTCTATTTAACTTTCCTCCTACAGAAAGTTCACCTGGACCTGTCGTTCTGTGTACGTTTCTACTTCCTGTCCTCTCAAGCCCAGCCAGTCGAAGCAGCAAAGTGAAGATTCAACACAACCTGCTGCTTCCTCAGATACAGAACTTTAATAATGTGTGTGTGAATGTTTCTGTACAGTGCCCCGAGACGACTTCTGTTGGGACGTGGAGCTTCAGAAATAAAATGAATTTTAGCTAGGTGATGAAAGATTAAGCGACACTCCGTCCAATAACGTGATATGAATGTGTATCAAGTTTCATCAAGTATCTTGAGCGGATCAGAATTCATGGCCCAGACAAGATCAAGTTTACAGGTGTGTGTACGGACGGAGAACGTACCAGAACACGTTCCGTCTTTTGGCTGGCGTATGAAAAAAATAAATAAATAAAATAGGAGCAACGTGCAACACACCAATAACTCCCCATCGTAACGTACTGGGCCTCTCCATCCAACGGTGCTACCATTAGTTTGTTCAGAGCACCCCCTGAAATTTGGAGTCGTCTCACCTGCTGGGAAGAAGCGCCACCAACGAAGGTAAATGCAGCCGAGAGACGCACGGAGAAGCTGCAGGCAAAGTGTGATGACGATGTCCTCAATCATGGATGAAGAGTTCAGACGTTTAGCCACAATGAAGACACAATGACAACTAAAACCTCCAAGACTTATAAACCTGAGAAAGTTGGATCATCCGCCAAACTAGAACTTGTAACGTTCCACCATTACATCTGTACAGAACAACCTAATTTAGACTTCAGAGGGATCTGATAACAGCGAGGTGAGATGTACAGCTTTAAACGACTCCATAAACAGGACTGAACAATGATAATCGTCCTTCAAGACTCGTCGTCAAAACCCTCAGTAGATAAAAACGCAGCAGCTTCTTAGTTTTTAAAACAAACTAGAAACGTAAAGAAGGTAAAAATGTTCACGTCTAAATCAGACGCCGCTTTTTGAGAAATAAAGCCCTGAAGTCTTTAAATTGGGGACTCTTTGGCCTTGTACACACGTAGCCTGGTGTTTGAAAAAACAAATATCTGCGCAAAAAAATATTGCCGTACATACATGATAGAGAAAATGATTGCCTACATGAACCCGGTGATTTTCACCACAGAGTGTTGTAAAGAATATGCCCAACCCATAGGAGGCAGTGTAGTGCAAAGGTGAAACTTATATTAGCCAATCACAACCCTTCAAAGCAACCACAACTTCCTGTTAGTATTGAATAATTGCGTCTGGAGGTTTGTTTGTGTGGACAGACCGCGAGGTTGAATTACGGTACTATTAAATACCGTGTTCGAGTACAAAGTTAATAAAACGCAGGAAAATGTCGACTGGGAATCATGTTAGAGCAAGTATGTTGACATTTTTGCGCTTCTTCTAGAGCATTACCCAACGGAGTCCTCTGACGCGTTTCCCCATTCAAACAAAAACAATTGTCACACATGTGACGTCAGCGCAGATCTCCTGTTCCGAAAGTCCACACGCAAACCCGAAAGCGGGGAATTCTCGAATTCCCCACTTTGGTCGGAGTTTTTGTTATTATTAGTTTATAGTTGCATCAACCGGAGTTCACGTGTGGATGAAAGGCCAAACCGCATGATAAACTATTCGGTTTTACGGATATCCGGCTACGTGTGTACAAGGCCTTTATTTTTTGATCCGTTTCATTCAGGCAAATGTTTTTTTTAATATTCTATCAACCTTCTTCTATAAAAACCAAGAATCGAGGACTTTTACAATGATCTAAGCTGATAAAATATTGTAATTTTAACGCATAAAAATGCAACGTTTGTTGGAATAATAGTTTTTTGTTGTGTTTGGACATTTGTCAGAGTTTGACATCACACAAAGTTGAACAGTAAGTGCTGAAATCTCCTGATGGTGTAAAAGCCATTTAATATCTGATGATGCTCGTTCCGTCCCGTTTGTGTGACCCGGTGCTCCTGCTGTCCGAGCTCCAAACATGGCCACCTTCTTTTTCTTTCAACAACCTTTTGCAGACGAAAACACTTTCCACAGATTTTACAAACTGCGTCCATCTCTTATGACGCACTGCTTCCTCAATACAAAGCACTTCAATCCAAACTGGTGGGTTATTTCGATGAATTTTTCCAACAGTTCCTCATGAACATGAAAGATGAATCAGTGCTTCAACCATCAGCTGCAGCCGTACAAACTGAGAGCAAGTTCTTAACATTAATATTAACATTCCTGGAGTTCTTTGGGATCAACAGATCGTTTATTTGTGATAGTCGTCCTGTTTCCTGGCAGACAGACCGTCTGAATCACAACCGTATGAAGCGGACCACAGGCCTCATCTCCATTTAAGGATAAAGAAACATTTTATCTGGACAAACCTTCAGGAGAAGCTCTAATGGATCCTCCTGGTGTCCATCAAAAAGGCTCAACATCGTGATGTTTAATGCGTCGCCTTAGAGACGTGGTTAAAGTTTCCCTCTGGGTAAATATAGAAACTTTACTCACTGAGTAACAATCTGGGGTTAATAATAGTCCACTTCTTATTACATCCTTTTTTTTCCTGCACAGAAAATACAGTTCGACTCGACGCTGAAACATTCCTGCCTCAGAAATTTTTTACTTTATATAAAAGGGGGGATTTTCCAGACAGTAACAGGAGCTGCTTTGAATCTAAATGAGAATAAAAAGTCTGTGGAGAAGTAAATGTACACTGAGCCACAGAGCACGTGAAATATTAACGAGAGCACAAACTGCGCTCTGATGGAGAATCATCAACCAATCCAGGAAATGAGAATGTGCTCCGTGATGAGTCCACTTCCTGCAGATATCTGGGAGCTGCAGCTCCACACCCAGCTCTGCAGTAGGGCTGAACAATTAATTGCATTTGCAATAATATTGCAATATGATAAAATTAGATTTTCTAATTGCGAAAGCTGCAATTTGACTGGTCACGTGACACAAATCTTTATCAACACTTTAAAAAAAAAAACACCACAAAGACATTTACGATGGTTGCATGGCTAGAATGACAACAACCAGTGCTTCAACTTCAAGTAAGCAAATTATCAGCCGACAGGGATCACTGACCGAACTGTTAGAACTTCAAACAGTAAAATTTTTATATCTAATTTTTTATATTTATTTATTAACTGTCGTGTGAAGTTCAGAAAGTAGTTTGGAAGTTCACTTAACATGTTTACTACAGTACTATGTTTATGAAACAAGAAAAAAGAAATAGTGAAAAGAAAAGGCATAGAGCAATCTCTGCTTTAAATAAATCTGACATTGTTTATTATCAAACAGATTGATTTATTGCTTCCGTTTGTTGAAAAATACATAAGATATTTAACAAATAATCGCGTTTTAAATCGCAATTGCAATTTATAGGAAAAAAATTGCAATTAGAATATTTTCCAAAATCGTTCAGCCCTACTCTGCAGACAATGTTTTTACTACGAGCTGCACCTGAACATGTCGGACCAGGTTCTGTCTCGCACGGTTCTGAAACATTGCAAATAAATAAAGCATTAACTGAAGATCCGTCTGGCTGGTGCCACACCTTAAACCACCACAGGTGGGGCCGCTTTGTGCTCCGCCCGGGTCGGGGTTCGTGTATCTTCAGCTAAACCTCCGCTTTTTATTCTCTCCATTTAAAAAGAGAACTTTGTTTTAAAGAGTTGACACAGCAGGGATTTAGGATTCCGTGAGAGAGAAAGAAAACTGTTGACAGGTCTGTTCCCGTTTTGAAAGTTGTAGAAAATGGAGACGAGGAATTTATAATTGTTCAATAAAAACATCTTCTATTCTTCTTATTCAAAGAAGCCACACTCGACGTAAACACGAGAAGATTTGAACCGGTTTTACTTGCAAGGGCAGACTTTTCATTCATTCAACCTTCATTTCTACAGGTTGATCCCATTGAGCCTCAGAGACTCGTTTACAGGAGAGACTTTTAACAAAGAGCGATGACAACAGTGGACACTCGTAAAAGAAAGCGTACAAATTGAGAAGAACAAATGAAAGAAAATGGAATCAATTTTTAAAAAACGGACGTTACACTGATTAATAAAAAAGTTCTACATCGCAAAGCCCAGTCAGGAGAACCTGCACCGGGAGCGTGCGAGGCTTAGTTTTATAACCTTATCAGCTCTCAGCTCAGATAGTCACTGATGACCTCGACCACCCAGCTGCACAGGATCAAATCAGAGTAAAGAGCTCTCTGCTAACTCAAACACATAGCTCATGGGCAGTCTCAGCCATAGTTAAAAACATCCATAAACTTAGACCAAAACTCCCTGACAAAAATATGTTCCGTCATTAAAAAGTGAAGAATTTTGTGATTTCATCTTCATGTTTCTGTGTTTGGACCCACTGGAAGAACAAAAAACTGGAACCGTTTGACAGAACCATCAGGACGACTTCAACTGGCAGCACAGATAATAAAGAAGTTAAAGCTGCAGGACTAAAACTTAAAGACAATATATCCATATAATCAAGACAAAATAAAAACTGAAATCTTGTTAAAATATAAAAACTTTCAACTAAAAAGCATCTGAAGACTTTGAGAGAGCTTTATTAAGCAAACAGTTATAAAATTAATATTATATATTTATTTTAATCTGTGAAATGTGCCGTATGAATAAGATTTACTTTCTAAAATAAATTAAAAACATCACGCTGGATCCAGATTTCACTTCCAAACTAGTTTAAGAAATAACTTTTTTAAACAAACACCCGAAGTGATCTGCTGGTGCTCAGAGTGTGTGTTTGGGACCATCCTCCACGACTACCGCACCAAAAATGAACTCAAACTCTTTCAACGTGACTGAGCAAGAGTCAGTTCTGTGTTGGCCGAGGCCTCCAGCTGTTGTGATCATCTCCAATAAGAGTCAAATCAAAAAGTCGATCAGGTGCACGCTAAAATCAGTGCAGTGGTTCATGAGATATTTTGCTAACAGAAACTCACAGAGGTGTTTACGTGATATTTAGTTAGTTATGCATCTTAAAATAGTACAATCAATAAAACCAAACTAGGGACTGCAGATTAATTAGCTCAGAGCTACAATTAATATAATTTATGCTTTTGATTGATAATAATTTACATCAAACTTCAACAAAGTAAACCAAATAAAATTTACTGTATTTGTTGTGGCAAGTAAAAAATATAAAATAAAATCCACATTAAATCTGAACTTTTAGGTTAAATCAGCTCAGCTGGTGTAAAAATTACACATCCCATTCAGAGTGAGTTTGAAGAAATAAAACAAAAGTACAACACATCACACCCGCCGACAAACTATTAGACAGCTAGCAAAAAGTTAGTGTAAACTTTCACCTCGACCTTGGACCTGGTGAGATTAAAAGATTAACATGCTGACTAGTGGGGGTACAAATGTGTACAGTATCAAGTTTCAATAAAGTTACAGACAAGAAAAAAAAACATGTTTACAGACATGCAGACGGACGAGGGCCGCACCAAAACACGCCCGCCTTTAACCAGACGGATTATAATAATTCACTTTCAATTCAGTTTATATAACAGCAAGTCACAACAGAAGTCGTCTCATCAGTACTCTCATTAGTCATCTCTAATTATAACAATAACAGTAATAATAATAAAATATAGTGATAACAACAGTGACATCTATGGAAGCCCATTTCCACCATGAAAGAAAAACAGGAAATCATAATTTTGAGTTTTAAAGTCATAATTATGACTTTTATTCTCGTAATTATGACTTGAAAACTCGTAATTATGACTTTTATTCTTGTATTCGACTTTAAAACTCAAAATTATGACTTCCTGTTGAGATTTTTTTTTCTTTCATGACAGAAAGGGGCTTCCATAAGTATCAGAGTAAAAATATGAACTCATATTGCTCTAGTAGTTCATTAAATGGTAAATGGACTTGTATAACTCTGTTCTATCTAATCAAGATACTCAAAGCTCTTTACAACAATCTGTGCCTCGTTGACTCATTCATGCAGCACTTTACTATATTTATACGACTAATCAGAGCTTTATCACATCCATACACTGATGGGACACACATCAGAGGCAGTGAGGTTTTCAGTGTCTTGCCCAGGGACACTTCAACATGTGACTGCTGGTGGAATTGAACCCCCAACTCTCCCATTGGAGGACAACTGCTCTAGCCACTCAGCCCCAGCTGCCCCAGATATAATAAACTTTACTTTGAAAGGCTGAGCTGCTGAACAGTGACTCCTGCAGCTGCCGGCAGCACAGCTGAAAGTTAAACTGAGGCACAAGTCT
>JBBPBX010013457.1:6405-35047 GCA_038048925.1 Garcialebias charrua
ATGGTCTTGAGCCGGAAAAGGGTAGCATGCCCTCTCCGGGTCGGGGAGGAGGTCCTGCCCCAAGTGGAGGAGTTTAAGTATCTCGGGATCTTGTTCACGAATGAGGGAAAACTGGAGCGTGAGATCGATAGGCGGATAGGTGCAGCGTCCGCAGTGAAGCGGGCGCTGTACCGGTCTGTCGTGGTGAAGAGAGAGCTGAGTCAAAAGGCAAAGCTCTCAATTTACCGATCGATCTACGTTCCCACCCTCATCTATGGTCATGAGCTTTGGGTTGTGACCGAAAGAACAAGATCTCGGATACAAGCGGCTGAAATGAGTTTTCTCCGCAGGGTGGCTGGACTCTCCCTTAGAGATAGGGTGAGAAGCTCAGTCATCCGGGAGGGACTCGGAGTAGAGCCGCTGCTTCTCCACATCGAGAGGAGCCAGTTGAGGTGGCTCGGGCATCTGGTTAGGATGCCTCCTGGACGCCTCCCTGGTGAGGTGTTCCGGGCATGTCCCACCGGGAGGAGACCCAGAGGAAGACCCAGGACGCGCTGGAGGGACTATGTTTCTCGGCTGGCCTGGGAACGCCTTGGGATTCCCCCGGAGGAGCTGCTCCAAGTGGCTGGGGAGAGGGAAGTCTGGGCCTCCCTACTTAGGCTGCTACCCCCGCGACCCGACCTCGGATAAGCGGACGAAAATGGATGGATGGAATTATAGTAAGCCAAAGCAGAAGTAGCCTGGCCCTTGACTTCCTGCACAGCTCCGCTCAATTCTCATTTCCCTTCACTGCACAGTCTGGGACTTCTCCCATAGACAACGATTTCTCCGGCTGATTTTTGACCGGACCAATCAGAGAACAGAAGGCGGAGTTTTTGGCCCCTAACCCACGCCCCCACCTGTCCCAGCGCAGCCAGCGAGCATTCGCATGTTCTCATTCAAAGCGATGCAAAGCGATGCAGGACTGTTTTATATGTGACACAAATGTATTAAATTCCCCTTCTTAATCCCTTATCTGGAGTTTTCTTTTGTTTTTTTGGCCAAAAGTCAAGTGATCGCTCGCTCCCCTCCTCCTCCTCTCCCTCCGCTGAGTGAAATGAACAAGGAAATGCCTCAGGTTGTCACGAGAGAATTAAACTCGGGTTTTACGTTGCTGCCCGAGTCCCATCAGATTTCCTGGTCTTCTGGTGTGTTGGACCAGCGATCCATGGTTTTATTTTATTTTATTAGAACGTTTTATTAACATATAAACACAGAATATGCAAAGGCAGCGAGAGAAAATTCAGCAGGAGGCGGAGCTGAAGTCAAGTTCAGCAGACCACGGGGGAGCAGCCATCAGCAGAGGCCACGCCTCCAGCAAGAATCGTTTCTCTATGGAGAAAGTCCAGACCCTAGTCCGAAGCGAAGTGAAGGACAAGGGTCTGGTTTTAACCAGGCTAAAGCGGAAGTGGCCGGAATCACATTAGAAAAAACGGAATTACATTAAGCCAAACCGGAAGTGGCCGAAGCGGAAGTGGCCCGAATCACATTAGAAAAAACGGAATTAGAAAAAAACAGAATGACATTAGAAAAAAACGGAATTACATTTGAAAAAACAGAATGACATTTGGAAAAAACGGAATTACATTAGATTACATTTCAAATGTTGTGTTTTTGTTGTTTTGGTTGTGTTTTTCCAAATGTAATTCCGTTTTTTTAATGTTTTCATTGACACCTTGGGGCCACCGTAGTTTTCGGAGGAGTTGAACAGGAAATGCAGGTAAACCTAGATGTTTTTAGAGCAAGGCATTCAGGTGGGACAGAGGATATTTCCAGTTCCCCTGTTCGCTTGGACACACGGGACAAAAAATATATTTTAATGCTGCGATTTATTCTGAGTGAAGTGCAGACATTTGTTTCAACTCACTAAAAATAAAAACTGATTAAAAAAAAAACATGCAGGACTTGAAGTTTCTGATCAAAACACTAAAAATGAAATAAAACCAAACATTCTCCAGACTTTTAATACTTTCAAGTTGTAGGAATTAATAAAAGTGTGTGAGTGAGCAGAACCACTGAGTTCTGTAAAGAAGAGCATGAAGTTCGACCTGCATATTTATAAAAAACATGTAGAAGTTCAGCGAGGTGCCCGGGGGGGTCAATGTGCTCCACATGCTCCGTTCTCCTCGCTGCTGTTCATGTTGCATTCACTGACCATGGGGTCCAGTTCAACCCGCTGCTCGGTCATTTAGAAAAACCGAGCCTGAAGGTGATCCGGACCGGAACAAGAAGCCGAGCTGTTCCTCTCTGTCAGACCCAGAGTCAGAAAATTAAGTGTAGCAAGCGGGACCCCGATGACCCCCCTCGCTGAGGGGTTTGAAATTTTGTCGTTTTGAACATGAGTGTTTTTCTGGACTGGGATTAAACAGAGAGTGTTGTGGAGAAGAACAGAGGTGGGTTTGTTGTTTGTTTGTTTGTTTGTTTGTTTGTTTGTTTGTCCAAGGCAGCGCAGAGTGATGGATCCTGGAGAGTGGAGGGAGCAATTTATCCACCGCCAGTACAGTGGTGGAGCCAGTGGGTGGCCAGTGGTGGCCTTGACCAACAAAAAGAGAGGTGGTTGCACAATACTGTACATATGTTTTTAAGTCATCCTGCTCAGCAGGAGCGGCCGGCCAATAGGGGGCGCTTGGGCGCCACCCCACTGGAACTTCTGGACCATTTTACATTGAAGACTTTTTAAAAAAATTAATAAAAATGAAATAATCAAATAAAAACATTTCGAAATATATGCATATATGTTTTTTGTTGTGTAGGATAAATATTTTATGAGTAATGATGAGTTATATTGTTTGTTTCAAAAAACTTTTTCTGATTGGCGACGTAATTCCTGTTTTGGGGGCGCAGGGATCTTAACCATTGACTCTCGTGGTGGTGCATGCGCAGTTATTCCACAACGTTGCAAAACAATGGAAAGATGCTGGGCGCAGATTTCAGCGCCCGACACGTCCGACGTGAGGCTGTACCCACGACCAACCGATCGCGCGTGCTTCCGGTCGTTTATTTATTTATTTTAAAGAAGAAAAAAAATCTGGAAAATGAGCCATGCAGTGACAAGCAGGCTGGCTGCAGGTAAGTTTTAAATCATTGAAAGCCCTTTATCTAATGTCTATTTGCATTCCTGACTGATATCCTCTCCACTTTTAGGTGCTCTGGTTGTGAAAAAAGCCTTCAGCTGACTGTTTATTCTAAAAGACTACAAAATATAAGAAATATACACAAAGAGAGCACAAGGCAAAACACCCGACCACTGTCTGTAAATCTGCAAAGAACATGACAAAACACAACAACAAAAAAATACATATGTATAAAGAACTTAGAATATTCATGACTTTGCAGTAAATTTCTATAAATATATATACCCATACCTACCCATATATTACATACAAATACATGCATATACATTCAAATACACATCTACATATCCACATACGATACCTGCATGTGCATCCCTGCATCTATTTGTGTGTGGTTGAGAGTATGCATAAGTGTATAAGGCTTCTCTAATAGAACATTTAATAGTGACATTAGTGAAGCATCAGAGAAAATGAAGTTTTTCCACGAGGAGAAAACCGAAAGTTCCAACTGCGTCAAAGTTTTTTGTTTTCCAGGAGTTTCAGACAGAATCAACAGACGTGGATTGTTGATTGGGGTGAATAAAACTGTTGATGATTTTACAGCGTTTACCAAACCAACAGGTCCTTCTTTTAGACGGAAACAACCGAACGACTTCAGTTATTGACCAAAACGATCCAAGCTGCTCCAGAAGCAAACGTCACAACGACAGAGAGCTTCGTCACAAGAGCAAGACGCTCATGGAGGAAAACTCTGACGGTCCAAAGACGAGGCAACGTTTGGGTTTTTTATTTGACTCCTGATCCTCCTTGATCATGTAGTTCTGGATGTCAACACCAAACTGGTTGATCCACTGTGAGAAGGTGATATTTATGAAGCTGAGTTTGTTACAGCTCAAGTCTTTTGGATGAAAAATGCAAGAAGATGACGGCTCACTATCACTGCAGACATCTGTGCTCTGCTGTTCCCATGGTCTGATACAACCACCTGCTGGTTCTGCTCATGTCATGGTGGATACCACACTCCACCCTGGAGGCTGTCACTGTCATTAAAAAATCCCCCGGCTAATGTTCTGAACATTTCTTACAACCATCAAGTCACCACTCCCTGCACACGTGACAGACCCAAGAAGACTAATCATGTCCTGACATAGTTTTTACATCGTACGGGGTCATTGTCTCGTGAAAAGGAGGCCTTTGGGGTCAAAAAGCATCACTGACTTTAAATAAGACAGAAAGTCTGCAGGAGGCTCCTTTTTCACAACACCCCATCATCTGCATTCACTCATTCAACCTTTATTTAAACAGATAAGTCACATTGAGCCTCAAAGACTCATTTGTAAGTGAGACCTGTGTGGACAAGCATGCTCTTAATCTTTGGCTGAAGGTTAACAGCATGAAAAACACAAAACTTGCACACTAGCACATAATGAAGCTGACATTCTGCGGGGAGGAGGTGACGCGAGGGCGGTGAGTGTGTCCAAAGACAACACTGCAGAGTTCAGATAAAATCGCTCAGTTCACATAGTTCCCTCTGGAGAGATCCACACACTCTCGGGGGGCGCCGAGGATGACGTCAGATAGAATCCAAAGAGTCTGGGCCCCTCTGATTGGTCCTCGGTAGGAGGAAGGAGGGGCAGAGCATCAAGGTTTACAGAGCTTCCAGGTGAACTAAGATAAGACGGCCTACCAAGGCCAGTCAGGGAGCCGAATCGAGATAAACATGATTGTTTTGGGGACAGGCAGAACTTTAATGACATCTACCTTGAGTCTGTGTCGGTCCACTCGGTTCCAAAATGTCCAAATTACATGGCCACACCAATGGACTGCACCTGAGAATAAGCCCCGAGATCTGATCCATCCTACCAAAAGTATTTGAGTCTGGGTGCTCGAGGCACGAACCAAGCCATCACAAGGCAAGCAGCATGACCAGGGTCAAATTTGCTGCAGACGACTTCCTTGATTGTAGATCAACCAGGAACAAGTTGGATCCAAAAATCAGGAACCTGTTATCATATATCCAATTACAGGTAATCCTCAGGTTACGACTGCCTCGACTTACGACGTTTCGTGGTTACGAACGCCCTCCCATTGAAAAGCATTGTTTGAGTTACGCGGTTTATGCGCCTTTACACCAAAAAATATGGTACTGAAACTCTGCGGCAATTTACAGGAGGTTTACAGGAGGGAGGCGGAGAGTAGCTTGACGCAGTCAGTGGAAAATTACTACAGACAGGCAGACCGGAGCTGAGGAGGTTAGGAGGGCGGTTTTACGTCATAAACAAAAGGCGCAGACCTTACTGTAGGATGGACGGGTGGGTGGTGTCAGCAGAAACAGCGGAGCTGGACCGGAGGAGCAAGAGCTAACATGCTAACAGACCTTGCTGTAAACACTGTGGACCGCGTGAAGCAGCAAGAAGCTGCAGAGCTCGGAGGTGCAACGAGCTAACATGCTAACAGACGGAGGAAGAATTCACCAGCATACCAGTAGGTTATTAACTCTTTTTTCCTTCATTATGGCTCCTAAATGTATGTGGTTTTTGATAATTATGTAGGGTACTGTGTTAGGATAGGCTTAGTGCTTGGTAAAATAAAGTACTGTATGTATGAGGTGCCGTTTGGATGTATTTTCCGACTTACGACGATTTTCGAGTTACGACGCAGCGTAGGAACGGAACCTTGTCGTAAGTCGAGGACTACTTGTATATAGGCGTCCTTAAAATACATGATTGACAGCAGAGATAGACACATCATCAAGTCTTCCAAGTCGATGAGATATCCAGCTGCGTGCCTACACAGCTTGTCTTCTCCTCAAAGAAATGTTATCAGTTGTGTTGAGGGACCAACTGATCAAATCCATAGCAGAGTTATGATTCAGAAGATTTGAAGAAGAGAGGCTCTAAAGCAGTTTCACAGACGGGACAGAGCAAAGCAAAGCGGAGACCGAGAGGAGGAGAAGGCGTCCACCTTTCAATCAATCAATCAATCAATCAATCAATCTTTATTTATATAGCCCTTTTCAGCAGCCAGAAGGTGCACAAAGTGCTGAACAATACAGAAATAAAACAAACAATAAAAAATAACAATAAAAAACAGCCAGTTAAAAATTAAAAACAATTAAGACCTAACAAGAATGTCAAAGAACTACTAGGTATTAAAAGCCTGCCTGAATAAAAAGGTTTTAAGATTAGATTTAAAAGACTCCATATGAGTGATGGAGCGCAAGTCCAGAGGTAGCTTATTCCAGAGACTGGGTGCAACGACAGAAAAGGCCCGGTCACCCCAACGTTTGTAGTTGGACTTTGGGATGGACAGGAGAAATGTATTAGATGATCTCAGTGTTCTCCTATATTCACGGACAGTTACAAGATCAGTCAAATACAGTGGGGCAAGACCATTGAGTGCTTTAAAAGTGAATAATAAAATTTTGAATTTAATTCTAAAATCAATTGGAAGCCAATGGAGAGAAAATAAAACAGGGGTTATGTGTTCACGTCTGGAGGTGTTGGTTAAAAGTCTAGCTGCAGCATTTTGGACCAATTGAAGGCGTCTAATGGAGGATTGGGAGATTCCCGCATACAGTATAGGGAATTACAGTAGTCTAGCCTTGAGGTGATAATAATAATAATAATAATAATAATAATAATAATAATAATAATAATAATAATAATAATAATAATGAATTCAATTTATAATGCACTTTTCATTAATAAAAATCTCAAAGTGCTACAATGTGTAACAAGGTAAAGGTAAAAAATAAAACAAGTGATAAAATCAAATAAAATCTATAATAATATCGACTAAGATCAAAGATAAAATCATGTAGATTTAGGCTTGCTTAAAAAATAAATAAAATAAAACAAGTGATAAAATCAAGTAAAATCAATAAAGATAACAGCTAAGATCAAAGATAAAATCATGTGAAAGCAGAATAGGCTTGCTTAAAAAGAAAAGTCACTGTTGGTGGATGTGGGATTAATGTCACCAAAATGTGTACAGCTGCAGCTGCAGATGCAAATGCAAAGTCTGCATTGTGCACAGAAAGCACACGGAGGAAGACCGGGGGGCTTTTCTACCTTTCTGATTTCAAAATATCTGCGGCGTAGAACCATCGTGCAGTTTCCTGGACCTGAGGAAGAGGAGGGTTCTGTTGGACCTGAGGAAGAGGAGGGTTCTGTTGGACCTGAGGATGGTTCTGTTGGACCTGAGGAAGAGGAGGGTTCTGCACGGGCTCTGCCCTGCAGAACGCTGCAACAGCTGTATTTTGTTCTACTGTGTGATTTATTTACACCGGACCAGTTGAAACTCTGATCCACATTGTGCAACAGGAAGAGAGCGGTGATCTTAATCTTGTTGAGCAGAGTCGGACAGTTCTGTCAGAACCAGAACCAGAGTCTTTCTGCTGATCTCAGGGAGTGAAACAATGACTGAAATGATTCTTCCTGATTCAGCAGAGCAGAAATTAATGCTTGTGCACGAGGAGTCAACTTACATACAGAATAAACTTCCACGTTCTCCTGCTGTGTGCGTCAGATCTGGACGACACGATGTTAAAACAGAATTCAGAACCAAAGCAAAACATTCAGTTTGTGATCTCAGGCACGGCCACACTGAGTTTTAGTGATTCAGTCATTTATGACCTGAAAACTCCTCAAAGTTTCAAGAAAGCCAAGAGGATTGATTTATTAGTTGTTGTTTTTTTACCAGGCAGAGCGCCGTGCGAAGAGTTCACCGACGTGAAAGCTTTTAGAGGCGGTGGTCAGGTCAGCCAAACATGGCCGCCGGGAGTCAGAACCGGGCCCGTCTTATTGGCTGTGAACTCAACGACACCGAGAAGACACACACACATCAACACCCACGCTGCGAGCGCGTGCAGACAAATGGATGTGACACGTCAAACAGCCTCGCAGAGAAACGGCGTTTGTTCTGGATGGCTGCTCGGCCCGTCACCGTGACAAACAGACCCATCGTTCGTTTGGCTGCGTCCCCAGCTACAGGCGCTGCCTGAGTGGATGATAATGTCTTCAAACACAACAGATAAATGTCGCATCGCAGGAAATAAACGTGAGATAATTAGGCGAGCGGAGACGGGATGAATAAAAGTTAAATACCGTTGGAGCTCAGAAACATTTGTCATGAGTGGGAAGAGAAACAACTCTGTCTTCAGTCTCTGCTGCTCCAGTGTCAATATAACCCAAAGCAGAAGAAATTACTTTAAAGCTTTGGAGCCATTTTGAGCATTTATTATAACTAAGTACTGTACTTTGACACGAGTACCGTATTTTCCGCCTGATAAGTTGCACCTCTCTATAAGTCGCGTTGTCCAATTATTGGCAATAAATTGGAAAAATCCATAAACAGGTTGCACCTTCAGTTAAGTTGCATCTATAATGCGTCACCGCTACGCGGCGCGTCAGCGCCTCATTTGCCCTGCTGAAAATGGCGGCCACAGGGGCGAGCGCGCACGGAAGGACTTTACAAGATTAACACGGTAAAAACAATTATTTGTTTGCTGAAAATTATTAGCTGAACTTTTCCTTAATAAATGAACACAATTGTCAAATCAGCTGGATTAAAAAAAGTATTTCGCCATGTGCACGCGCGCGGGTGAACGGCTTTATTTCTTTAAAATTTAGCTAAATAAAAGCTTAAAAATATATATTTCTTAGCTGACATTATAGCACAAGGGTTCCTGAGCTTAACCGTCCGTTCCTTAATAAATTCACGAAATGGTCAAATCTGCTGGATTTAAATTGTTTCGCTTTGACGATTTCCAAACCGAAAATAAATTATAAATAAATCGAATTTTAGCTCAAATAACTCCAACAGCTAAAAGTTTGTAAATGTCCATCTAGTGATTACGTTCTGTAAGTTTAAAGAAAATCTGTCTGGTAATCTCTGGTGCTGAGGTCACCGAGGTGGTTAAAAAGCTCCGCGGTGGCAAGGCTCCGGGGGTGGATGAGATTCGTCCTGAGTTCCTTAGGGCTCTGGATGTTGTGGGGTTGTGTTGGCTTACGCGACTCTGCAATATCGCGTGGACATCGGGGGCAGTTCCCTTGGATTGGCAGACTGGGGTGGTGGTTCCCCTATTCAAAAAGGGGGACCGTAGGGTGTGTTCCAACTATAGAGGGATCACACTCTTAAGCCTCCCTGGTAAGGTCTATTCAGGGGTTCTGGAGAGGAGGGTCCGTCGGATAGTCGAACCTCGGATTCAGGAGGAGCAGTGTGGTTTTCGTCCTGGTCGTGGAACACTGGACCAGCTCTACACCCTCAGCAGGGTCCTGGAGGGTGCGTGGGAGTTTGCCCAACCAGTTTACATGTGCTTTGTGGACTTGGAGAAGGCATTCGACCGCGTCCCTCGGGGGGTTCTGTGGGGGGTACTCCGGGAGTATGGGGTACCAGGCCCATTGATATGGGCTGTTAGGTCCCTGTACGACCGGTGTCAGAGCTTGGTCCGCATTGCCGGCAGTAAGTCAGGCTCGTTTCCAGTGAGAGTTGGACTCCGCCAAGGTTGCCCTTTGTCACCGATTCTGTTCATAACTTTTATGGACAGAATTTCTAGGCGCAGCCAAGGTGTTGAGAGGATCCGTTTTGGTGGCCTTAGAATCGCTTCTCTGTTTTTTGCAGATGATGTGGTCCTATTGGCTTCATCATCGTGATCTACAGCTTTCGCTGGAGCGGTTTGCAGCCGAGTGTGATGCGGCCGGGATGAGGATCAGTTCCTCCAAATCCGAGGCCATGGTCTTGAGCCGGAAAAGGGTAGCATGCCCTCTCCGGGTCGGGGAGGAGGTCCTGCCCCAAGTGGAGGAGTTTAAGTATCTCGGGTCTTGTTCACGAATGAGGGAAAACTGGAGCGTGAGATCGATAGGCGGATAGGTGCAGCGTCCGCAGTGAAGCGGGCGCTGTACCGGTCTGTCGTGGTGAAGAGAGAGCTGAGTCGAAAGGCAAAGCTCTCAATTTACCGATCGATCTACGTTCCCACCCTCATCTATGGTCATGAGCTTTGGGTTGTGACCGAAAGAACGAGATCTCGGATACAAGCGGCTGAAATGAGTTTTCTCCGCAGGGTGTCTGGACTCTCCCTTACGCCAAAATTACACCACACGCGTTGCGGCTCCGCCCCGCTCCGGTCCGACCTCCGCAGCAAATACGCACCCATTATAATCAATGACAGAATTTACACTGGCTCCGCACGGCGGCGGCGAGCTGCGGAGAGCGGACGGCAGTCCGTCAAAATTAGAAATTTTTCTATTTCTGCCGGACGCCGGAGCTGTGCCGGAGTCAACTTTTGAAGATTACGTCGCACCAACAGGAAAAGGAACGAGCACAACTTCCGTATTTACAAAATAAAATCACCACGGGCGGACTTAATCCTAGCTCTATACGGATTTATTTGTACAAAAATGCTTTCAAACTATCATTTATGACTACGCCTACAAACGCAATACAATAAATAAATAAAGTATTTTATTCTGAAATGTAATATATCACTTCCTTTTTTTTTTTTTAAACTTTATTTTTTCCTTTTTTTTTCTCCTTTTTCATTTTACTTTTTAAAGCATACTTATATACAATAACATTCAGAGTTCCCAAAAAAATAAAATAAAACAAAACAAACACACAAAACAAAACAAAAAAGAGGGGGGAGGGGAAGGGGGTAGAGCATCTATATGACATGAGCAACTAAATAGTGGTCAGCAAAAAGAAGAAAAAAACAAAAACAAAATATAATGTAATATATCACTTCCTGTTGCTCAAACCACGTCCTGTCGCTCATTTACGAGAGAAGATCAAGGCAGCAGTCTCTACTGTTGTTCTTCTTCTTCCACCGAATGAATTGTTTTGTTCTAACTTACTTATTTATCACTTGATTTATCGCGCGATCACGCGATCCCGCAAATCCCGCGCATGCGTCTTGGAGCGGCGCATGCAGGCGAACCTGAGCTGAGCGGAGGTAGTGGAAATTGGAGATTGAGACGCTCAGCTGCGACCTGCGGAGCGGAGCGGACCGTATGTAGTGTAATTTTGGGGTAAGAGATAGGGTGAGAAGCTCAGTCATCCGGGAGGGACTCGGAGTAGAGCCGCTGCTTCTCCACATCGAGAGGAGCCAGTTGAGGTGGCTCGGGCATCTGGTTAGGATGCCTCCTGGACGCCTCCCTGGTGAGGTGTTCCGGGCATGTCCCACCGGGAGGAGACCCAGAGGAAGACCCAGGACACGCTGGAGGGACTATGTTTCTCGGCTGGCCTGGGAACGCCTTGGGATTCCCCCAGAGGAGCTGCTCCAAGTGGCTGGGGAGAGGGAAGTCTGGGCCTCCCTACTTAAGCCTCGGATATAGTCGCGCTTTGGTCCGCAAGCTGGAGCGCACGTGCTGCGCGCGCACTGTGCATGCGTTTATAGTGTGGCACGGCAGCGCATGGCAAAGTGCTGTTCTTTTACTGACCAGCAGGTGGCAGTACCCTCTAAAACCTGTGCATATGTTGCAAGAAAGGGTGTAGAAGAAGAAATCTACCGTAGAAGAAGAACTGTTTGAAATCACACAACAAAAACAAATGGCTTTCCGCTCGCTCTGGGAATTTAATACATTTGAATCACATAAAAACATTCCTCCATGCGTCGCGACGCCGTTTCCACTCTGCTGCAGAGACTGCTCCTGTCTCTGGTTATCATCAGTGGTTTTCATGTCTTCATGTTTTCAGCTCTGAGGTGTCTCAGGGCAGCTCTTCAGACAGGTGTAAGATAAGATGATAAGATGAGATGAGATAGGATGTGTGAGGATTCTGAAAATCTTTGTGAAGAAAGATTTTGAATGTGTTTAGAATTCAAAGCTTCTTTCAGCAGAAGACGGTGAGTTTCTACTTTTTACAAACACAGCTGATCCACTTTTACTGAGCTAAAATTCATGTGGTAGTAGCCGAGAGTCATTCCTAAAACCTGTTCTGAGCACTATTAGATCATGAAACTTCTGTGTGCAAGGTGATGGGCGATTCCTTCAAGGATTATTTCCTGCATCAGACTTGAGTCCACATCTGCAGCAGCTGTTTCCAGGCAGAACACCGCGCGCCCCCTCGCGCTGACAGCGTCTCTCCGGCTGTTTGGTCTGAACTTTTCTCAGCTCGTCCTTTTGCTTCTTTTCTGCAGCAGATCTGACACTGAGCATGTTTTTCACCTGGCCTTTGAACGCTGTGCATGTTTGAGAAGCGCACGTGTGACGCAGCCTGATTTCACAACTTCTGCTCTGTGAGCAGCTCGTCTTACTTCCAGTCAGAACTGTTCTCACTTCCTCTGCTGACTGCTCACAGAAACCAGCCTGCACCCAGGACTGTCCCAGTTCTAGAGAATGTTTGCAGCAGCGCAGCTTTTAGCAGCCATGTTGGACAGTGTCAGCCATGTTGGACAGTGTCAGCCATGTTGGACAGTGCCAGCCATGTTGGACAGTGTCAGCCATGTTGGACAGTGCCAGCCATGTTGGACAGTGTCAGCCATGTTGGACAGTGTCAGCCATGTTGGACAGAGTCAGCCATGTTGGACAGTGTCAGCCATGTTGGACAGTGTCAGCCATGTTGGACAGTGTCAGCCATGTTGGACAGAGTCAGCCATGTTGGACAGTGTCAGCCATGTTGGACAGTGTCAGCCATGTTGGACAGTGCCAGCCCTTTGCTTTGCTCGATGATTTCTGCAGTCTGAGGACCATCTGTGCAGCCATCCCAGTCAGATGCACATTTGCATGAAGATTTGTTCTTTTGCTTGTAGCAAACTGAACAAATATGAAAAAGCTGTGAACAGAGCTCAATATTTTACAATATAAAATTTACTTAATGCTAAAATACATTCCTACCTGTGGTTCGACCTTCCAGCTCACATTAAATCAGACATTTCTGTGTAAAACAGACTTTTGTGCTGCTGTAACACACAAACATCACTTTGTGTTGTGTTGTTCATCTTTAAGTGACACAATCGTCGGTTAAACACAAAAATACACTCATCTTTATAATAATACGCTTTACGTCTATTCTCACGTTTTACTGATATTGATGTTTTTAAAGTTGACAGATTTATTTGAAAAGAAATCCTAAATAATAATTATTTATAAGATAATTATGGTGAATTGTTTGTTTTTTGTTGTTTGTTTTTTTGTTTGTTTTTTGTTAAGTTACTTAAAGGTGATTGTTGTTTGATTTGATTGATTGTAAGAGGGGGCAGATAAAATAAGATTTTTTCTTCTTACTGATACCCTTCATTTTATTTATGTGTTGTATAGACTTACTTTGTCATATAGTTTTGTGTTGTATTTTAAAAATGAATAAATATGAGTAAAAAAAAATTATTGGTGCAACGGGCGCCGTGCAGAGTTTTTATTCACGTGCACGTGTCGAGCTCTGCAGCAGACCTCAGGTGGGCAGAAAAAGGACAAAAGGCTCGGATCTCATTTGGTTTCAGCAGCGTTCAGGCTGAAATGAAGTAAAAAGAAAACGCTGCTGCACCACCGTGCGTCTGCAGCGCTCATTTATCTCCAGGAAAACTTTAATGTGAAGCTCGTTTTGTTGAGACGAACATTAATGGAGTGAGACGAGGATTTAAACCAAACTTTTATGTAAGCTCGACTGGGCGTGCAAATGAGAAACATTCTCATCGAAGTTTAATTAGAAACATTCTCATCGTAGTTTAATTCCTCTGCAGAGTTTTGTAACTGTGGGGGGGGGGGGCAGCCCTCTCTCTTTCTGTCCTCGAGGAGGCAGCAGGTGATTCACAACTGAGAGGAGGTGGATGTTGGATCTGTCTCCCAGTCCAGCACCAGATCTGACCCCTGCTCCTGATCTGCTTCAGACTCGTCCTCCATTTGGAAGAAGTTCCAGAAGAACTGAGACCTCGTCTCCATATCTTTCATCGCAGGCACCTCAGAGTTTCATGACAAGGACAAAACAGAAACAAGATCAGAACAAGCGTTCAGTACAAAAACAACTGGACTTTATTTGTTACAGAAAACGTTTCACCCTCTATCCAAAGGGCTTTTTCAATTCAAAGGAGCAGCCTGTGTGACAGTGAAGTTATAAACAGGCTGACATGCAACACACCAACCTATGTAAATTGGAAGCTGAGATAACGCCCACACATACCTGAGATAACATAGCCATCCTATGTAAATTGACGAATCAACACATCACACCTTAACAGTAGGGGGTTTCTTAAGGTCTTTGTCTAATTCACTAATTCACTAATTCTAATTTCTGTAACAAATAAAGTCCAGTTGTTTTTGTATTAAACGCTTGTTCTGATTTTATCATGTCCTGGATGACTGAGAATCTTCATCAGCAAACAGGAACAAGAGCGCTGCATACAGCACGCTATCCACCTGTCAACAAACCATCCATCCATCCATCCATCCATCCATTCATCCATCCATTCATCCATCCATCCATCAATTCAACCATCCATCCATCCATCCATCCATTCATCCATCCATCCATTCATCCATTCATCCATCCATCCATCCATCCATTCATCCATACATCCAACTATCCATTCATCCATTCATCCATCCATTCATCCATTCAACCATCCATCCATCCATTCATCCATCCATTCATCCATCCATCCATCCATTCATACATACATCCAACTATCCATTCATCCATTCATTCATTCATCCATCCATCCATTCATCCATTCAACCATCCATCCATTCATCCATCCATCCGTCCATCCATTCATCCATTCAACCATCCATCCATCCATTCATACATCCATCCATCTGTCCATCCATTCATCCATCCATCCATCCATCCATTCATACATACATCCATCTGTCCATCCATTCATCCATCCATCCATCTGTCCATCCATCCATCCCTCCATTCAACCATCCATCCATTCATTCATCCATCCATCCATCCGTCCATCCATCCATTCATCCATTCAACCATCCATCCATGCATCCATCCATCCGTTCATACATACATCCATCCGTCCATCCATACATCCATCCATTCAACCATCCATCCATCCATTCATACATCCATCCATCCATCCATTCATCCATCCATCCATTGTCCATACATCCATACATCCACCCATCCACCCATCTGTCCATCCATACATCCATTCATCTATTCAACTATCCATCATCCATCCATCCATTCATCCATCATCCATCCATCCATCCATTCAACTGTCCATCCTTCCATCCATCCATTCATACATCCATCTGTCCATCCATCCATCCATCTGCCCGTCCATCCATCCATCCATCCATCCATTTATCCATCCATCCATCCATCCATGTATCCATCCATTCATCCGTCCGTCCGTCCATCCATTCATCCATTCATCCATCCATCAATTCATCCATCCATCCATTCATCCATCCATCATCCATCCATCCATCCAGCCATTATCTTTAACCACTTCTTCCTTTTAGGGTCACGGGGGTCACAGGTGGCCATATCCAGCAGTCACTGTGTGAGAAGTGGGGGACTCCTGGACAGGCCTCCAGTCCATCACAGGGACACATGAGACAAACATTCACTCTCTCACCTAGGGACAATAAGAGTTACCATCAGTCTAACATGCATGATTTTGGTCTGTGGGATGAAACTGGAGTACCTGGAGAAAACCCACGCAGCATGGAGAGAACATGTAAACTCCTGTTCCAGATTTGATCCGGTGACCCATTGAGAGGTAGCAGCTCTACCAACTGATCCACCGTGCTGCCATATTACAAACTGTTATACAGCGGTCCATTGCAATGGCCCAGCCAAGCAGACTTTAGTTAACTTTGACCTTGATTTGTGACCTTGACCTTAAGGCTGAGGCAATCAAACATTATACGATGCTCCGTCTAGTGGTGGTGAAAATGTGTTTAATGTTTCATGAAATGATCTTGGGCGGATCAGAAGTTATGGTCCAGTAAAGAGAAACTTCAGGGACCACACCAGAACACTTTCAATAAAAAGAGGAAAAGCTGAAACCGTTCGTCTGAACATCTTCACGATCATCTCTCTGCAGGTCAGAACCTGCTCGTTGTGTCGTCGTCTCCCTGAAGGAGGACACAGCGGCTTTGTGTCGGCGTGTAATCAAGAAGAGCAGCTTTGTTCTCTATGTAATTTGAATAACTTCCCTTTTTTGTCCCGTTTCAGGCTCACGAAGGAAACATCTGAAGATTTGAGCTGGTGTTTAGTGTCAGAGAGGAGGAACTGTCTGAGTTCAGCAAAAACAGAAACCCAGCGCCAGCAGTGGCACCGTCACGTGCTCCACCAGCAGTGACATGGTGTTTGGGTGGTGTGTTTAAACTTACATCTTACATTACTCCACTCTGAAACTGTCCTTCCATTTAATTCCAGTTCTGTTAATTTCCTGCTTGCTTTTTGTCCATTGTTATTTACCGTACTTTCCACCCGATAGGTCGCACCGTCCTATAAGTCTCATCAGTCCAATTATGTCCAAAAAAGTGGAAAAATCCATAAATATATCGCTTCGCCCTTTAAATTGCATCTATTATGCATCACCGCTGACGCGTATGTTACGCGTCAGCGGTGACAACCCGGAAATGTGGGCCGGTGTTTTGCCCAAAATGGATTGGCTGCGAAATGGCCACAGGAGCGTGCACGGTAGGACTTTAACAAGATTAACACTTAAAAACAATTATTTGTTTGCTGAAAATTATAGCAAAGATGTGTCTGAGCTGAACTTTTCCTTAATAAATGCACGTACCAGTCAAATCAGCTGAATAAAAAAAACAAGTTTTGCTACGTCGGTGCTGCGAAGCGTGCACACGCAGCGAGCGGATACGCTTAATTTCTTTAAAATTTAACAAGATATACACCTTATAAAAATATATATGTTATAGCAAAAGTGTTTCTGAGCTTAACTTTTCCTTTAAAAATTAACGTAATGTTCAAATCAGCTGGATTTAAATTGTTTCGCTTTGACGGTCTTCCAAACGGTCGCGCGCGCTGCGAAAATAAATTATAAATAAATCAGATTTTTGCTCAAACATCTCCTAAAGATAACTTGTTGTAAATGTCCATCCAGTGATTACTTTCTGTAAGTTTCATCAAAATCTGTTGTGTGGTTCATGAGCTATAACAGTAAAACACTGAGCTAACAGTAGTTCAGACCTCCAGATTTCAGGAGGCCATACTGCGACAGAGTGAGTCCGAGCAGAGGAGGCTTCTGTCGGACACATGAGCTGGGAACAATCGTTGGACCCTAGCGGCCGAAAGTGGTACTGCTCCATTTTTTTTGTCAGAATGAATGGAAACTGTCATATCTCAGCCAAAAATTGGTCTAAAAATATGGGAAAAAATCCATAAATATGTCGCTTCGCCCCATAAGTTGCAGGACATGAAAATTAGTTTTTTTTTAAAACGGTGACCTATAGGCCAGAAAATACGGTAGTTGTAATCTCAGATTATTTATCGTGTGCTTGTTGGAAAAAAAGGCAGATTTCATTGGATTGGATGCTCCCGTGGAGCTTTAGCATCTGGAGGTGCCTCTAATCTCGTGTAAATCAGAGTAAACAAGACAAACTTCAGGTTAAAGGACGTCTCTGTGGTGGTTGTTGGACAGGAGGGATGTCTCATTCTGTTTCCTGAACCTCTGAGACCACGTGTCCAGCTGGGATCTGCTTTTGGCCCCTGGGGCACCTGTGGGGCTGTTCTCCAGCAGGATGCCTCCCTCCTGTCCTCGTCTCCTCGTCAGCTCAGAGAGCTCCATCTCTCATGTCAATCAATAGCTCTGCAGCTCTTCCCTCCAAGTCCCTCTCCCCCCTCTGCTCCATCTGTCTGCTCGGGTCCCCTGGAGGCCCCCGTCTTCTCGACGGAGCCAGACGTGGTTCCACATCGGTCAATATCTCTGCAGGGTTTCTGGTGATGTTCCTGAGAATGTTCTGGGAGGTAAGTTTCAGCTTGTTAACGGCTGCCTGAGAAACAGTTACTGCAGGTTGACTCTGTTTTCTTTAGATTCAAGCACCAACTGTTGACAACACAACTGTTTGTCAAGACTTAAGATTCAGCTGAGGAGACACGAGCGGTCCCTGAAATAAAAAGCCTGTCGTGTTCTGTGTCTGAGCCTGGAGAAGGCAATAACTCCTTCCTGCTTCCTGCAGACGTTTCACTGACGTTTGTGATCAGCTTCACGTGGGACAGCCGGAGAACTTTCACTGGATCGTCTTTAAAATCCACTGGAAATCGTACAGGAGGAGCTCATAAGAAGGAGACGAGCATCGTGGAAGAGCTGCCCACGCAGAGCAGAAACATCCTCTGTTTGTTGGCTTCGCTCCTCACGTCTGACGAAGACGACGTCGCTCGAGTCGTTTGATGCTCTCTGACACTTCGAACTTCATGAGTGAGATGTTCCGCTACAAGCTGAAGGATCTGTTGGGGATCACCTGCAGCTACGTCTGGTCCCGTATCTTTACAACGGACCAGGCAGCAGCCATGTTTGTGTCTGCCAAGATCGTTGCGGCAGCCATTTTGGACTGGGTCAAAGAAGAAGTCGTAGAAGCCCCTCCAATGATCGTTTTGTGAGATGTTTGATTATTTTGTCCACGAGATAATTAAAAGACCAAGGGTTCTCCAAGCAATCTGATGTTACGTTACCATGGTAACTGCAAACGCCAATTAAGAGCCTTGATGTAAGAAAAGCGTTAATAAGAGGCTTGTTGTAGCTGGATACAGGCTTTGGCTCCTGTGTCTTTCTAAAGACAGGATCTTATGTTCAGAATCAGAATAAGTTTTATTATCAGTTTACTGAAATACAGTGAGATTATGTTCAGAATCAGAATAAGTTTTATTATCAGTTTACTGAAATACAGTGAGATTATGTTCAGAATCAGAACAAGTTTTATTATCAGTTTACTGAAATACAGTGAGATTATGTTCAGAATCAGAATAAGTTTTAATATCAGTTTACTGAAATACAGTGAGATTACGTTCAGAATCAGAATAAGTTTTATTATCAGTTTACTGAAATACAGTGAGATTATGTTCAGAATCAGAATAAGTTTTATTATCAGTTTACTGAAATACAGTGAGATTACGTTCGTACAGTCGTCCAAAAGATGGGCAGAGTGCACGTTGCTGCTGCGGCAGGAGTGCGGCCCCTTATTCTTTATTAGAATACTTTTTAGATAGAAAAAGGTAATTTGTAAAAGGCCATGAGGATAGACAGTGGTATTACAAAAAAATATCTCTTCACATCTTGTCCTATCAGGACACAATTTGAGACAACAAAAAACTCTACCAGCAGCACATTTATAAACACTGTAGGATATATGATGGAGGGCAATATTAAACTGACCTCTTTACCTTAATTAATTACTTATTCAGATTGAAAAGTATTTCACGGATTCTTTTCTTTTTCAGTTCACCCAATATTTCTGTGATCAGTTTATGGTGGACAAATAAACCATGAAGAGACCAATAGACGTTGATTTTAGTTGGTATGCCAGGAGACACTACCATTTATTTAAAATAAATCAACTAAAATTAACACCATTACACTTGATTGACTGATTTCACGTTTCTTGCCATTTAACACGTCAGCACATTTAAATTGCAACAACAGACATAAATATAGGATGTCAATATACTTAGTCTGTGGCTCTTAGCTTAAAAATGTAGTTACCAGCTTAAATTGAGAGGGAAAAGGAAATAGGATAAGAGATTACATGCATTTGATGACAAGATGGTGTGATTTGTCCTTGAAACACTTCCAGATAGTCCATACAGTAGTCCTGATAAGATGTTGATGTCAGCCGGCAGTTCTGATAAGCCTGCACAGAAGTTTCCCACAATAGATTAGGCTTTTCCCCTAGTTCACCCGTGCCCCAGGAGAAATTTGATAGTCGGCCTGATTTCGAGGCCAAAAGGGGGAGTCAGATTCAGATATGCCACAATTGTTGATTTTCTTGTCAGCCTTGAGTCCTGCTGGAACTTTCTGGATCCAAAATTGCAGATTTATGGGAATTCCACTGATCCGTGCCACGAGCCTCCATCAAGGTCATCTCATCTCCAACATGTTGGCGAGTCCTATAAGCCGCAGGTGGCCTGCAATTCTCACAAATGGCCTCCATCTTACGGTTTAGCTCATAAATCTGCTGAGTACTTGTAGCACGAACCAAACCTTCACACAGACTTGGCAGTTTTGTCATGGCCGAAACTTCTGTCACTAGCCGTGTTTCCATCAAGGTTTCTTGATGCACATTTTGAAGTATCGCATCAGAAAATGGTGGATGGAAACGGCACGATTCGAATGAACTTCCTCTAATTCGCAAAAAAGTTGATGCGCTCGCTTGAGGTGGTTTTGGGGTTTTTCGAAACAGAGCTGATGTGCAAAACGAGAGATGGAAACAGATTTGCTAACTCAGTTCTGACGTATAGCAAACATTCACGTCATGTGACTGATCAGCTGTTTCCATTGCAACATCACTAAAACTAGTTGACATGACAGAATAAATACAACTTGCCCGATAGCAACACATTCCTGAAATATTCTCTCCATTTTGACGAGATGTGTGGTTGGGTCCTGTTTTCAACCGCTACTTCCTGTTTACTGTAGACGTGCGTAACGCTGACGTCTGACATAATGACGCTTTGCATGGCCTGGTGGATTCGCTTCAAGCCAGTTGATGGAAACACTTCTGATTCGCATTAATTTTTATTTACATTTTTGCGAATTTTCAAAAATTCGCTCAAAATTCGAATTGAAAATAGATGGAAACACGGTTATTGTCTTCTTCAAAAGTTGATAACATACCGTAGTAACCCGCTGATGCCAAAAAAGCAGAAACCCTACTATCATGAATCCAGTTATATAAATGTCTTCCTGAGACATAGCAGAAATACACATCAGCTTCCAATGGTGGGCGCCAGACCGCTAGGGAGCGCTGATGCGCTAATCCACTTATAGCGTACCTAAACAATTTATCAGCGTTACAGCGGTTTGACTAACTTTTATAATTCATAAGCGGATTTGCGCTATTTTTATTTAAAATGCAGTACCGTTAATAACTAATTATCTATCAGTAAAAACGAAAAAAACTTATTTACGGGCCCGGACGACTGCTAACAGACCATATCCTGTCAGCGCCGGATGTGGTCCGTGACAAAAAAGCGTCCCCTCAGTCTCTTTGCTAGAGCGAGCGCTCTCAGTTAGCAGCCAGTGTGTTACTCTGCAGCCTTATTGCTTGTTTTCGAAGAGTCAGACGAAGAGTTTTTAACATGGAGGGTGAACTTATGGATGTTTCTCAGCGGCCTACGCGACGCGTCTGGATTTTAAAAAGTATTTCGCCGTTTGCCCTCTTCAAAATGGCGGCCGCGACGGCCACAGAAGATAAGGACTTTCCATGAAAACACGGTAAAAACAATTATTTCTTTGCTGAGAAAAATATATTTCTTAGCTGACTTTATAGCACAAGGTTTTTCTGAGCTTAACCGGTTCAAATGGTCAAATCTGCTGGATTTAAAAAAGTATTTCGCATTTGCCCTCTTCAAAATGGCGGTTAGCGTGTTAGCATTAGCGTCCGCTAGCATTGCTAATACATAAGTGCTTTTGAAATTGCGGACCTAAATAAATCAATAAGTGCTTTAGAAATAGCGGAACTAATTTTTGGATTAGCGCTGCCCAGCACTGTCAGCTTCACTGGTCCATGATGTATCCTGCAGCATGAGTCTCAGCAGGACATGAGGGCTCTCCAGGACCCTGTTGTTTTGTTGAAAAGATTTTATCGACTGCGTTGAAAGTCCTGCTCACCAGATCCATAATAGTATTTTTAGTTCGGAAGATGTGCACCAGAAGCTCCGAGACAGAGAGCAAAAAAGCAGGAGGACGAGGAGAACAGGGGAGGGAGACGAAAAGGCGTCCTCCTTGAGCGAGAGCGAGTATAGAAAAAGTTTTTAACAAAAAGTATTTTGTTTATTGTCAAATGTTTTAAACATCAAGATCCAAAAAAATTCAACCTCCTCAGAAGGAAAATTCTGATAATTGTTATATTTCCATAATGGTGTAAAATTTGACTATACACGTTATTGTGACATTAATATTTAGATCCACTCTTTCTAATCAAGAGTTTCTTTTCATAAATCCAAAACAAGTTTCTGCTGCAAAGATTTCTTTTTTACCAAGTTAGAGAGAAACTTTCATTTTTCAGTCGCTCCTCCTTTTTGTGTAAATAAAGTCACTTCTTTTTCTATAAAAATACTGAATCATTACTGACTTTGAATTCCATTTATTTTACAGAAATCTGTAAAAAAAAATCTGTTTACTGTATATGTAAATATGTTAATCAGTTCCAGCAGCAAAGTCCAAGCTCAAAATTAAAAGAGGAAGTGATGTCATTTTGTTGGTTGCAGTCTACAACTTTGCCACTAGATGGCACTAACTCCTACGAACTGTCCCTTTAAGACTGATATGCTTTTTACACAGAGGGGTGACATGGTGGAGATGAAAGAGCTTTGTCTGACTCATGTGACGTTGTGTCTCATTTTTCCACCAGTGAAGAGAGAAAACTGCAGCTCTGACCCTGAAAAGACTCGGCCTGCATGATGCATCAGCTGAACGTGGCTGCAGGCCCACTTCTCATCACCAGCAGCACCGAGCTGCAGCCTCAGACACCCACTGAGGCCTGTTCCACCCCGTCACGTCTGCCTGTCTGACTGCAGCCGACAGACAGACATGACTGTGGCGTCTCGCAGCCAGAGACCCGTGGAGGGGAACAGGATGTGGCGGGTGTCCACCGTCCCCAGCCACAACAGAGTCACAGCGAGACAAAGAGACACTCGGTGTCAGCAGAGCTGCTGGAAAGCCACATGAGGACAAAGTCCACTAACAGCCCGCCCCGCCCAGGAAAGCCACAGGGGCTTGGAGCTAACACGCTCATGAGCCGACGCCATGAAGTGGACTCAGAGAGGACTTCATGTCCACCATTATTTCACATCCAGGAAGAAAGATGAATCAGATCCTCTCCAGACAAACAATAATTCAGATGGAAGTTAGAATATAATCCAGTTTGTTTTAAAATCTGTTCATTAAATTCAGGAGGGCTTCGTTTAATAATTAACTGCTGACACGACATTTCCTGTTTCCTGTTTGAGATTTCTTCTGTACTTTTTACTTGATCCTGTTTTAGCTATTAATAATGATAATAATAATAACAATGAATTTAATTTGTAACGCACTTTTCATTAACAAAAATCTCAAAGTGCTACAAGGTGCAACTAAAATCAATGATTAAATAAAAAATAGTGATAAAATCAATGATCAAATAACAAAAATCAGTGAAAAAATCAACTAAATTCAATGATCAAATAAAAAATTGTGATAAAATCAAGTAAAATCAAGGATAAAATAACAAAAATCAGTGATAAAATCAACCAATGATCAAATAAAAAATTAGTGATAAAATCAAGTAAAATCAATGATAAAATAACTAAAATCAGTGATAAAATCAACAAAAATCAATGATCAAATAAAGAAATTGTGATAAAATCAAGTAAAGTCAATGATAAAATAACAAAAATCTGTGATAAAATCAACTAAAATCAATGATCAAATAAAAAAATTGTGATAAAATCAAGTAAAATCAATGATGAAATAACAAAAATCAGTGATCAAATCAACTAAAATCAATGATCAAATAAAAAAATAGTTATAAAATCAAGTAAAATCAATGATAAAATAACAAAAATCAGTGATAAAAATAAACTAAAATCAATTATCAAATAAAAAATTTGTGATAAAAGCAAGTAAAATCAATATAAAATAACAAAATTCAGTGATAAAATCAACTAAAATCAATGATAAAAAATTTGTGATAAAATCAAGTAAAATCAATGATAAAATAACAAAAATCAGTGATAAAATCAACTAAAATCAATGATCAAATAAAAAATTGTGATAAAATCAAGTAAAATCAATGATAAAATAACAAAAATCAGTGATAAAATGAACTAAAATCAATTATCAAATAAAAATTAGTGATAAAATAAAGTAAAATCAATGATAAAATAACAAAAATATGTGATAAATCAACTAAAATCAATTATCAAATGAAAAAATTGTGGTAAAAATCAAGTAAAATCAATGATAAAATAACAAAAATCAATGATAAAATCAACTAAAATCAATTATCAAATAAAAAATTAGTGATAAAATCAAGTAAAATCAATATAAAATAAAAAAATAGTGATAAAATCAACTAAAATCAATGAACAAATAAAACATGTGTGATAAAATCAAGTAAAATCAATGATAAAATAACAAAAATCAGTGATCAATCAACTAAAATCAATGATCAAATTAAAAAACTTGTGATAAAATCAAGTAAAATCAATGATAAAATACCAAAAATCAGTGATAAAATCAACTAAAATCAATTATCAAATAAAAATTAGTGATAAAATCAAGTAAAATCAATATAAAATAACAAAAATCAGTGATAAAATCAACTAAAATCAATGATCAAATAAAAATGTGTGATAAAATCAAGTAAAATCGAGGATAAAATAACAAAAATCAGTGATAAAATCAACTAAAATCAATGATCAAATAAAAAATTAGTGATAAAATCAAGTAAAATCAATGGTAAAATAACAAAAATCAGTGATAAAATAAACTAAAATCAATGATAAAATCATGTGGAGGCAGAGTACCAGTAGGCTTTCTTAAAAAGAAAGGTATTTAAGCTATTCTTCTATCAAAATGTTCAGTTCAGTCAGGAACAGCTTAAGAGTTTTAGGTTTAGAAACTTTTAAACTTCTTGAATCATCGACCTTTTTTAAATAAAACTTTTTGACCTCTAGTTGAACTTCATTCTGTGAAATCCATCCACCATTATCTTTTACCCGCTTCTTCCATTTTTGGGTCACGGCCCACGGGGGTCGCCGGTGCCCATGTCCAGCCATCACTGTACGAGGGGCGGGGCATGTCCAGCCATCACTGTGCGAGGGGCGAGGCATGTCCAGCCATCACTGTGCGAGGGGCGGGGCATGTCCAGCCATCACTGTGCGAGGGGCGGGGCATGTCCAGCCATCACTGTGCGAGGGGCGGGNCATGTGGGCAGCACGGTGGCACAACTGGTAGAGCTGCTGCCTCTCAGCGAGAAGGTTGCCGGTTCAAATCCCGGTCCGGGGCCTTTCTGGGTGGAGTTTGCATGTTCTCCCCGTGCATGCGTGGGTTTCCTCCGGGTACTCCGGTTTCCTCCCACAGACCAAAAAACATGCTTGTTAGGCTGATTGGTGACTCTAAATTGACCCTAGGTGTGGAGAGTGGATGGTTGTTTGGTGTGAGTGAGACAGGTCCCTCTTGTAAATGAGTCCCCGTGACTCAACGAGGCTAGCCTGTATAAATAAAGGTTGAATGAATGAATGAATGAATGAATGTCCAGCCATCACTGTGCGAGGGGCGGGGCATGTCCAGCCATCACTGTGCGAGGGGCGGGGCATGTCCAGCCATCACTGTGCGAGGGGCGGGGCATGTCCATCCATCACTGTGCGAGGGGCGGGGCATGTCCAGCCATCACTGTGCGAAGGGCAAGGGACACCCTGGACGGGTCGAAAGTCCGTTCTGTGAAATTGACTTCACCAAACCGTCTTTCATTTTTTTCTTCTTCTGTGACATTTCTGTTTGTTGTTCTTCACCTCCCTGCACCTCCTTTTTGTTCTTCACCTCCTTGTTGTTCTTCACCTCCCTGTGTCCACCTCCTTGTTGTTCAGCTCCTGTCGCACCTGCCTGCTCGTCTAATCAGCCCAGGTGTTAAAGTCTGTGTCGGGCGTTATCGTGTCTGTTTCGGCTCCACTTGTCTTTTCCTCCACTGAAGTAAGTTTTTCTGCCCCGTCAGCTCTTTTTTGTTTTCGTTATTTGTTAAATAAAAGTATTATTTTTACTCCCGAGTTCTCCTGCCTCTACGTGGCTTCGGCAATTAAAGCAGAATCATGTTGTTTTCTGCTTTTAGCTAAAAATTTCTTATTTTTAGCTTTAAGCTTACCTTTGGGCTAATTTAGCCATTTTCTCATGATTTTGTAGTTTGTGTTTTTTTCCGCTGCTCATTAGCTTTAGCTTCTAGCTGCAGCAATGCTAGAATAATATTTTAGCAGCTGTTTTGCTACATTTAGCTTTACCTATGGTTATACTGCTTTTTTAACTTTAGCTTTTAGAAATGGGTTTGCAAATTCAGCTTTTAAATATACAGTACTGTTTTTGGTTGTTTTTAGCGTTTAGCTACATTTTTTCGTATTTTACTTTTCATTGTTTTGTTTGATTTTATTTTTGTTTTAGCTAATAGTTAAACTTTATTTAAGCAGGCGTTCAGTGCTCACACGAGTTATTTATTTTTCTAGTTGTTGCAGGTTTATACAGGTAGTCCCCGACTTACGAGCGCTCTTACTTACGAGGTCCCGGACTTACGAGCATGCATCTCATTAAAAAAAAAAAAAAAAAAATTTTTTTTTTTTTTTTTTTACTTTTTTTTTTTTTTATAAATGAATACATGTACAGTACTGGACAGTCACCAAGCACTTAGCCTATCCTAACACAGTTTTTAAAAATGAAGGAATGAGTTGAATTGTCTCCCTTTCACATAAAGGAAGCAAGCTCCCTTTATGGGAATGGAGCCTGCAGGGAGGAGGGACACAATTCAACTGACTCCTTAACTATGTTAGGATAGGCTAAGTGCTGGTGACTGTACAGTACTGTACATTTATCTATTTATAAATAAAAAAATAAAAAAATAAAAATACTGTATATACAGTACTGTATATTTTTAATAAATAGATAAATGTACCTGACCTGAGACTCCCACAGTCACTGATTGACTTTAAAAGCAGCATAAAGACTTTTCTTTTTAAGCAAGCCTATTCTGCTTCCACATGATTTTATCTTTGATCTTAGCTGATATCATGATTTTACTTGATTTTATCACTTGTTTTATTTATTTATTTTTTAAGCAAGCCTAATCTGCATCCACATGATTTTATCTTTGATCTTAGTCGATATTATTATTGATTTTATTTGATTTTATCACTTGTTTTATTTTGATCTTTGCTTTGTTACACTTTGTAGCACTTTGAGATTTTTATTAATGAAAAGTGCATTATAAATTGAATTCATTATTATTATTATTATTAAATGTACAGTCACCAAGCACTTAGCCTATCCTAACACAGTTTTTAAAGATGAAGGAGTCAGCAGGCTCCATTCCCATAAAGGGAGCTACTTTCACTTTATGTGAAAGGGAGACAATTCAACTCATTCCTTCATCTTTAAAAACTGTGTTAGGATAGGCCAAGTGCTTGTTGACTGTCCAGCACTGTACATGTATTCATTTATTATAAAAAAAAAAAAAAATAAAAAAAAAAAAAAAAAAATTTTTTTTTTTTTTTTTTTTTACTATGTGATCCTACTTACGAATTTTTGACATACGAGCGCCCCCTAGGGACGGAACTCGCTCGTAAGTCGGGGACTACCTGTATTTCTAACGTTTTTTTAACCCAGTTTCAATAAATTATGTTTTAAGTACCATATTTTCTGAAGTATAAGTCACACCAGTCAAAAAAGCATCAAGAAGAGGAAAAATCACAAGTCGTTTCGGCGTATGTCGCATTTATTCTGCGTCACCGCTGACCCGTTGCATTTATTATACGCTAATTTAATGGTCAAAACAGTTTCATTTTGCCTGGGTGGTGCGGTGCCATCCATCCATCCATTCATCGTGGCCGGAGCCACTAGCTCTCCAGTGTTCCTCCGCCTGCACCAGCTGAGTGAAGCGAGCGCACACAGGAGGACTCGCTGTTGCAGTTCATTGAAATTTAAAGCGTTAGTCAAAAATTGCGTTATGGATTAAAAAAGTATATGTCACTTTGGAGTATAAGTCCCAGGACTGACAAATTTATGGAGAAAAAAAACCCAACAAAAACCAGACTTATATGTCAGAAAATAGGGTAATTAAGAAAATAATATCTATAGCTTTAGAAAATGGCTAAAATATTTTAACATAAATTGAGTTCATGGTCGACCATAATTGAGTCAAAATATTCAGTAAAATATGAAATAATAAAGTTCCTGAACATTAAGAAGTGTCTGTACAGACTCATTTTAATTTGTGCTGATTTGTTTTATATTTTCCATACTAATATTTAAGAAAATTATTAAAACTATTTTGTTGAAGAGTAACATTTAAGTTGATTCTAATTTAACAAATTATAATAGGTATTTTGATGTGACTGTATAATTTCTGATGAGACTGTATACTTTTGTATTACAAATATGTATATTAATGTTTGAATTGATAGTTTGAATTGATTGTTTGATAAGGAGCAGATACGATAAGAAATGTTTTCTTCTTCTGCTTCCTTTCATTTTATGTTTTTGTTTAAAATTTCTTTTTAAAATTGTCATTGTTTTAATATGAAATCAATAAATTTATACCATACATTACAATTTTAAAACAAATCTAATCTTTTTTTCCTAAATTTAAAGGAAATATATTCTGATTATAAACTCCTGCTGAGATCTTTATAAAGCACATTAACGTGCGCAGCGTTGCAGAAATGGTTGTTTA
>JBBPBX010013458.1:0-30840 GCA_038048925.1 Garcialebias charrua
TAGTAGTTGATGTTGTTGTAGAGGCAAAAAGTGGCATATGCAGTAAGGCACATTGGGCATCCCTAAATAAGACCGTTCAGAGCACACTGTATATGTACCAGCAGTGGTGTAGATATTAAAGTAGTGTAAATAAATGTAAACAGTAGTAATTACATGTAAGCAGTAGTAATAAAAGTAAACAGTATTAATAAATGTAAACAGAGAATGTAAACAGTATTATGATTATAGGCAGTGATGTAATACAGACATTAGTGCAAGTATGAGAAGTAGTGCAAACTGTATGAGCACATGACCGAGAGTTTAGTGAAAACCCGTTTGGTGACACAGAGTCTAGTGTTAAAAACTTTGTGTTGAGTGATAATATGTGAGAAAGTTTTAGTGTTAAGGCAGTTCAAATGGGAGGGGAGGCAGAGCAGGCAGAGTGTTTAGCATTCTGACTGCCTGATGAACAGAGCTGTCTCTCAGTCTGCTGGTTCGAGCCTGGAGACTCCTCAGTCTCCTCCCTGATGGCAGCAGTCTGAAGCAGCTGTGTAGTGGGTGTGTGGGATCACCTGCCATGCGGTGGGCTTTCCGAGTGAGGCGTTTGCTGTGTAAGTCCTGCAGTGAGGGCAAGGAGGTGCCCACGATCTTCTCAGCTGCTCTCACAATGCGCTGGAGGCTCTTGCGGCAGGATGCAGTACATGCACCAAACCACACAGTGATGCAGCTGGTCAGGACACTTTCTATGGCACCTCTGTAGAAGGTGCTCATGATGGGGGTTGAAGCTCCAGCCCTTTTCAGCTTGCGGAGAAAGTAGAGACGCTGGTGAGCCTTCTTTGCCAGTGCTGCAGTGTTCCTGCTCCAGGACAGGTCCTTTGAGACGTGCACTCCCAGGAACTTGGTGCTGTCTACTCTCTCCACTGCGGTGCTGTTGATGGTCAGAGGGGCATGTTGTGCATCCCTCTTCCTGAAGTCCACAACAATCTCCTTTGTCTTCTCCACGTTGAGAGTGAGATTGTTGTGTCCGCACCACAAGGCCAGGCGGCTCACCTCGTTCCTGTAGTCCGTCTCATCGTTGTTGCTGATGAGACCTACCACTGTTGTGTCGTCCGCAAACTTGATGAAGTGGTTGGAGCTGTACGATGGTGTGCAGTCGTGTGTTAGCAGGGTGAATAGAAGGGGGCTCAGCACACATCCTTGTGGGGCCCCTGTGTTCAATGTGATGGTGCTAGATGTGTTACTCCCGATCCGTACTGTCTGTGGTCTCCCGGTCAGGAAGTCTAGCAGCCAGTTACACATTGAGGTGTTCAGCCCCAGACTGTCCAGTTTAAGGATGAGCTGTTGGGGGATGATGGTGTTAAATGCCGAGCTGAAGTCGATGAACAACATTCTAACATAGGAGTCCTTCGTGTCCAGATGTGTGAGAGCTGTGTGAAGGGCAGAGGAGATGGCATCGTCGGTTGAGCGATTAGGTCGGTATGCAAATTGGAAGGGATCCAGGGAGTCAGGGAGGACAGATGTGATGCTTTTCATGACTAGCCGTTCAAAGCACTTCATCAGGATGGGGGTGAGTGCTACTGGGCGATAGTCATAAAGTTATACTCTACTTAAAGTGGTAGGTCAACTCAAATGCAAACACCATGCTAACGTTAGCTCGTATTTTTTTCTTAGACAAACGACCTGAAATGGCTAATACTGTAATGTTATTCAGGCTTCACAGTGTTCACCACAGCGTCCAATGGAAATACATCAGTGCAACTGAATGAAGAGTGCCACAGAACGATTACAGCATATGTTGTGAAAAGGTTACATCCCCTTTCAGATGTGGAATCACCAACATTTAGGTTAGTTAGGCAATAACAACAGAGCTAATAATTGTCCATCCTAAGCTAACTTTACAGTAACAGGGACTTGTTTGTTTATGTGTTTGCAGGGACATGGTGAAAACCATCAACCCAAGTACACACCACCTACCATGGATAGGGTTGGGAATCGAGAATCGTTCGGAACCGGGACTAACTGTCCAGTTTTCCCGGTGTTACACCAAATTCTGTGACCTATCAAATTCTGTGACCATAGGGGGTTGACAGCGTACATTCCTCTGTGATACTGGCTATTTGAGGGTCCCATGTTATGTTAAATGCCCCCAGATTGTAGTGAGGACTGAGGAGGTGGCAGAAATCCAAAACGTACTTGTAATGAACTGTGATAATATTTATGTGAAATTACAGTAAGGTTAGGGTATTAAAAGAAGGCATTAGAATATTAGAAGCCATTTTGAACCCTATCTCCTTCCCAAAGCCCTTTGGAAACATTTATTAATCATTTACAGATTTATTAAACAGCTATTTTGGGTTTAAATTTTTAAACAACAGCAATTGAATGCGATGGTCCCAGAGGAATGTACGCAGTCGCGCCCTGTGGTCACAGAATTTGATAAGTCACAGAATTTGGTGTAACACCGGAATCGTTCAAAATATTAATTTGCGATTCCTATGTTCGATGCTAGTTCGCCGACCGGAAGTAGCCGCCAACCCCGAAGAAGAATTTGCAGCCGAAAACCAACGAAGAAGAATCCACCGGAAGTGTGCATCCGCGATCGAAAGCGTGGCGTAACTTTAATAAAATGAACAGTCAGGTCAGTGCAGCACTTGCAATAATTTTCTATCATGCAAAGGAAGGTGGAGAAGTAAAATAGTGTCCCGTCTTTGACGCGTTCCACCGGATTATTTTCGCTTCGTGTCCAACCGGAAGTAACAGTGGTCCGTCTGCAAAACGCTCCGCCAGACTTTTCGCTACCTCTTCTGCTCCATCAGGCTCCATCAGGTAAATAAATAAACTATGAACTACGTCTCATACCAACATTAAGGCAGCTAACAAGTTATACTCCACTTATACTTAAGTTATACTCCACTTATACTTTATACTCCACTTGGTGCAAAGAGAACAACCTTCACATGAATGTGAAGAAGACGAAGGAGATGATTGTGGACTTCAGAAGGAACAAACACACCCACACCCCACTGTATATAGGTGGATCTGCGGTGGAGGTGGTCTCCAGCTACAAGTACCTGGGTGTACACTTGAATGATAACCTCAGCTGGAGCAATAACACCACCAGCCTGATCAAGAAAGGTCATCAGAGACTCTACTTCCTCAGACGGCTGAGACGAGCCGGTCTGAGAAGCCCAGTCCTCACCTCGTTCTACAGGTGTGCAGTGGAGAGCGTCCTGTGCTCCAGCATCAACGTGTGGCATGGAGGCTGCACAGTTGCAGAGAGAAAAGCTCTGCAGAGAGTGGTGAAGGCTGCACAGAAGTCTGTGGGAGTCAGTCTCCCCACCATCACAGACATTTACACCTCCAGATGCAGAAAAAGAGCCACCTGCATCATGAAAGACCTCACTCACCCAGCACACTCACTCTTTGCACCACTCCCCTCGGGACGGAGGTTGAGGAGCATCAAATGTAGAACCACTAGACTGAGAAACAGCTTCTACCCTGAGGCTGTCAGACTCATGAATAAATAAATAATAAGAATAAACACTGCAAAATGTCACATCATACTGATACTGTACTGATCTGTTTCTTGTTGCTGCGTTCATCTGTGACCATCTGCTCATGTTCGTGCTGCTGTTTATAATGATGTTTTTCTACTACATTAGGGCTTAGTGTATTACTAGCTGATGTGATGTCTCTCTTAGTTAATCCTAGATGTTATTATTGTATTTCTCTTGCATTTGTTGTTGGATGTAACTGGGACCCTGTGTACATAATCTCGTTTTCAACACATGTACTACATGCGGTGCAAATGACAATAAATTCTCTCTGACTCTCTGACTCTGACTCTGACTTAAAGCGGTAAGTCAGCTCAAATACAAACACGATGCTAATGTTAGCTCGTATTTTTTTCTTAGACAAACAACCTGAAATGGCTTCACAGTGTTCATCAGTGACTGTCCAAGGTAAATACGTCAGTGTAACTGAATGAAGAGTGCCACACAACAGTTACAGCATATGTTGTGAAAAGGTTGTATCCCTTTTCAGATGTGGATTCAACTCCTGCCATGGATTGCACTTACATTGCACTCAGACACATTACTACTATAGTTAAGCAAATCCAACACTTATTAAAATTCTTAATCCATTTAAAGTTCTCTCAGAGTCTTTTGAAAATGTTTTAATGTCTCTAGTTTTCATTATTATATAATTTCTGTTTATGTTCTCTTTCATTCCATTATGAGTGAATGTCACAGTTTGAAGAATTATTGAATAGGTTAGTTAGGCAATAACAACAAAGCTAATAATTGTACACATTCTCAATCTTAAAAATGATTTAATAATCTATTTTTACTGATAATACTGATAAACCTGTTGTTTGTTTAGTTCCCTGCAGTCTGTCCAGAAAGTCTCCACTGGAGGAGCTTTTGGCTGAGCAAGAGGCACAACATAATGTCACAACTCCATGTCTATGAAGAAACAAATAGAGAGAGGGCTGCAGATGTACCAGGACATCCCACCAGCCATTCTGTCTGAAATTATATCCTGCTGCTGTGGTGGTGGAACCAGGTTAGCCCATCAGTGGGAGCTAGTAACATGACTGCAGCATCAGACACTGGACAATATTATATGTATAATTATATATGGTGGCGAGTCCTCCATGATGGCTCTAATGTGGACTGGTGAGTCCTCCATGTTGGCTCTAATCTGCCCTGTGAGAAATTCATAGTAAATTTAACAAAAAAGAAAAAGTTCATAGTATTAAATTCAAACAGAAGTTCAAACTACACACCTTGGGGTGTCTATGAGTGCACACCTAATTCTCCAGCTCCCCGAGCGCCCTCTGGCTGCTCACTGCACCACCTGGGGTGGTTGGGTTAAATGCAGAGACAAATTTCGTCTGTGTATGGGAAACATACGCAGATGACAGACAAACACATTATTATTATTATTATTATTATTAAATTATTTTATCCTGAAAGAACTCTGGCTAACTACTGTAGCTCTTTTATAACATGGAGTTAAACTCAAAGTACCGGTAGTCTCCTCAGATAAATAGTGTTACCATTATTTTTATATTAAAGTTTCTGTTAACTTATTATTTTTATATTAAAGTTTCTGTTAACTTATTATTTTTATATTTGATTGTTTCTGTTCTGGTCCTGCCCCAAGTGGAGGAGTTTGAGTATCTCGGAGTCTTGTTCACGAGTGAGGGAAAACTGGGGCGTGAGATCGATAGGCGGATAGGTGCAGCATCCGCAGTGAAGCGGGCGCTGTACCGGTCTGTCGTGGTGAAGAGAGAGCTGAGTCGAAAGGCAAAGCTCTCAATTTACCGATCGATCTACGTTCCCACCCTCATCTATGGTCATGAGCTTTGGGTTGTGACCGAAAGAACGAGATCTCGGATACAAGCGGCTGAAATGAGTTTTCTCCGCAGGGTGTCTGGACTCTCCCTTAGAGATAGGGTGAGAAGCTCAGTCATCCGGGAGGGACTCAGAGTAGAGCCGCTGCTTCTCCACATCGAGAGGAGCCAGTTGAGGTGGCTCGGGCATCTGGTTAGGATGCCTCCTGGACGCCTCCCTGGTGAGGTGTTCCGGGCATGTCCCACCGGGAGGAGACCCAGAGGAAGACCCAGGACACGCTGGAGGGACTATGTTTCTCGGCTGGCCTGGGAACGCCTTGGGATTCCCCCAGAGGAGCTGCTCCAAGTGGCTGGGGAGAGGGAAGTCTGGGCCTCCCTACTTAGGCTGCTACCCCCGCGACCCGACCCCGGATAAGCGGAAGAAAATGGATGGATGGATGTTTCTGTTCAGTGCCCTGAGACAACTTCTGTTGTGACTTGGAGCTATACAGTATAAATAAACTGAACTGAATTGACATGTCTTTTTTTAACCCCGCCTACAAAAAGAATCGGATCGGAACCGGAATCGCTCAAATTCAAACGATGCCCAACCCTAACCATGGACCACTTGTCAAATAAGTTACGGTAATCCCACTACAGTATAAGGTGGAGAAAAGCTGCTCTGCTCTTTAAACAGAAGATGGATGACATGTCTGGAAGCAGATCCAGAGAAAGATGATTGAGCAGGTGAAATGTCATTCATGCACAATTGTCCTTTTCAGCTATTAAAATATGAAATATAAATACTAGTAATGTTCTTTGTGGTCAACAGAGGAAGACTGTGGAGATGATGGGGTCATCATGCAGTCTGAGGAAAGGCCTGAGAATGAGGGACTGGAGGATGAGGAGGAGAGTGTAAGTGTATGAAAGCTGAAATTATTTACATTCTCAATCTTAAAAATGATTTAATAATCACGTTTTACTGATAATACTGATGAACCTGTTGTTTGTTTGGGAACCACATCCCTGCAGTCTGTCCAGAAAGTCTCCACTGGATGAGTTTTTTGCTGAGGAAGAGGCACAGAACATAATGTCACAGCTCCATGTCCATGAAGAAACAAGTGGAGAGAGGGTTGCAGATGTACCAGGACATTCCACCAGTCGTTCTGTCTGAGGACCCTGCTGCTGGTGGTGGTGGAACCATCACAAGACTTATCCTTTGCTGTCAGATCTTACATTCTCATATGTATGTTCACGCTTCTTCTACACCCAGCAAACATGTTGTTCACTGCAGGAGACACTGTCTGTCCAGAACACTCACACATATTGGGTTTTCTGCAGGTACTCTGGTTTCCTCCCAAAGACCAAAAACATGCATGTTAGACTGATTGGTAACTCTAAAATGTCCCTAGGTGTGAGTGAGACAGTAGACACTTGTTTGTCTCATTTGTCTTTGTGTCCCTGTGATGGACTGGAGACCTGTCCAGGGTGTCCCCCGCCTCTCACAGTGCTGATATGGGCATCAGTGACCCTGCCACTCAGAACGAAAGAAGCGGGTAAAATATAATGGATGGATGTATCTTTATCTTGTGCATTGGACAAGAGTATCAATATTCTTTGTTTTGGATTGTCTGAAAGCCATTGTGATAGTCGCCATCTACCACTTCCCTAATTTAATGGCAGAAAAGTGGCGTTGCACACATCTGGTATAGACATGTTTTGATTTGATTTGATGTTTATTCATTCATTTTAAAAGAACAATACAAGACAGTTTCATCAGATACAAGAATACAAGTAGGATAAAATGAAGGGAGCAGAAAGAAGATGAAATCTTATTATATCTGCCCCTTATTTCACAGTTTGTTCAACCAATGATAACCTTCAAACTACATCACAAAATGAATAATTCTACTTAATTTTTCTAACTGTAATACACAAACTACATCATTCTAACTGTAATACACAAACTACATCAGAAAATGAATAATTCTACTTAATTTTTCTAACTGTAATACACAAACTACATCACAAAATGAATAATTCTATTTAATTTTTCTAACTGTAATACACAAACTACATCACAAAATGAATAATTCTACTTAATTTTTCTAACTGTAATACACAAACTACATCACAAAATGAATAACTCTACTTAATTTTTCTAACTGTAATACACAAACACACTAAGCTACATCATCAGTCAACATAAGTGTAATACACAAACACACTAAGTTACATCATATATAGTTTTTGAGCAAGTCCTTTTTGACCTTTTTCTTAAATGTATACATTGATTTTGCATTTTTAACATCACTCTCCAGAGCATTCCACAATCGAACTCCCTGAATTGAGGTAGACCGTCCCTTTAAGCTGGTTCTGAATTGTGGTTTGATGAATATCTCTGTCCCTTTGAGATTGTAATAACTTTGTCTTTTTATAAAATTTCTTTGGATATTTAAAGGTAATGTGTTATTATGAGCCCTATACATAACTGATAAAATACTATATTCTACCAATTCCTGGAATTTCAATAAATTTAGCTGAAGAAACAAGGTGTTTGATGGGTGACTGAAATGTTTTCTGGTGATTACTCTTACAGCTCTCTTTTGTAAAATAAAAACAGGCTTTGTAATTGTTTTGCACGCTTTTCCCCAAACCTCAATACAATAGATTAAATGTGGAACAATGATTGTGTTATACAACATATACAGAGCTTTATCAATTAAAAAATCCCTGACTTTATACAGTACTGCAATTGATCTAGCTATTTTTGTTTTAATGGAATTTACATGATGTTTCCATGTCAGTTTGTCATCAATGATAACACCCAGAAACTTCACTTCACTCACTTTACAGATCACAACATCTTCAATTTCAAATGGATCGTCAACAATTCTCTTTTTGTTACTGAATATCATGTAATTAGTTTTATCTAAATTCAAAGATAATTTGTTTAATTTAAACCAAGTTTGTATTTTTATAAATTCTGTTTTCATCATATCCAAAATCTGTTTTATGTCTTTACCCGAACAGAAAAATGTGGTGTCATCGGCAAAAAGAACACATTTAAGAAGTCCTGACACATTTACCAAGTCATTCACATATAAAATAAATAACTTTGGTCCAAGCACAGAGCCCTGAGGAACTCCACAAGTGATATCACGGAGGTCAGATCTAACATCATTTATTTGCACAAACTGTTTCCTATCTTTCAAATAGCTAGATACCCACTGTAATGCTGGTCCTCTAATACCATATTTATTTAGTTTTTCAAGGAGAATGGTGTGGTCAATGGTATCAAATGCTTTTTTTAGATCAACAAAAACACTAACACAGTACTGTTTATGATCGACAGCATTAGTTATTTGTTCCATTAAATCCATGAGAGCCATTGATGTAGAGTTTTTTTCCTCTAAACCCATACTGTCTGTTACTTACATGTGGGAACTATGTATTGAATTCACGGACTGAAAAAATATTGGGATTGTCAGCACTGACCGTTTAAGGACTTAGGGGTATCTTTAATTACAGATTTGAGCCAATCAAGGTGAATACTGGCCAGTAGCAATTTTAGGGCGATTGTTTTGTGCATCCCTATTTATTGTGTTTGCTAAAGATGAACATGCACACACATGCAATTACAAAGAATGGGTAAAAAATATGAAAGTTAGGCTATAAATTTATGATTAACTGTTTGTGTAGCTGTGGGTACTCACTGGCAATCCTTGTGAGTGGGTTTGTAGTAGTAGACAGGAACAGAAGCCTCATACTTTTTCTTCATTAGCTCATTACCATTCTCAGCCATGTACTAATACAAACACATGGACCCACACACACACACATACAAAACACAAATTTACAGATTATTCACAGATAAATGACAGCTTGGTACAGCAATGAATGACTTTATAACCACAGCACACATCTGTTCAGTGGAACAAAATTACTCAATAAACCTTTAAAGGTGTTGCAGGAAACAAAGAGGGGCCCAAGATGGCCAAAATTTCAAAATAAATGGAAGGGCAACTTTTTTTTTTTTTTTGTGAGGTCAGTACCGCAAAGGAGGAAATGCAGTTATTAATTTATGATTATATGCCTATAGAATGTACTATAATTTTAATCAGGATTAGTGACGAAACATGTGAGAAATGAATTATCAGAGCAAAAGTATTAAATATATATATTTTAAAATTTATTTGTCCTCTTATGTGTTATGTATTGTCATCATTGTATGTTCCCATACAATGGTAAAATTGGCTCGCTGCTTTTAACCCATCCACCAGGTGGAGCAGTGGGCAGCTATGGAGGGTGCCCGGGGAGCAGAGGAACAAGACGTGCAATGACCAGGGATCGAACCCAGGACCTTAGTCTCGAGTCAGCTACCCCACCCCTACACATTCTCGGCCCCCTAACTTATAGTTTAATTAAGTCTAAGTACAGTATAGGTTTTTGATTTGCCCCGCTGACTGCAGTTGTGACACTCAGATTTGACCAGTTTTACATCAGTTGCACACAAAGTTTGGGTGGAAAAATTATCAATTATACTGTACTGTATATGGCCTCTGCGTCATTGTCCATCTCTGGTTTAAAATAACCAAATAAATGCTATAGTTTGTTGCTACATATAAATAAATAAATTAAAATTAAAAAAGACACCAAAACATGTTCTTTGTGGTGATATAATGTCATCAGTAATGTGCAACCTCAGTGATGGTTTGATCAACGATTAGAGGTGTTTTAAAATAAAAACTATTAATTTAGGTGCCAGCTGTAAGATCAGGCATAATTAATAGCACATGCAGTATGATTTGTACACTCGTGTTATGAAGAAACTTGACTCAAGATGATTAATATGTTTATGTTTATTAAATATGTTTATGTTTATAATGTAATGTTAATAATGTTAATATATGAGAAGTTGATAGCTCAGGTCTCTCACCTGCATCTCGTGGTCCTCCCAGTGGGACAGTCTCACCGACTTGACTTTGCTGATATCTGGGAAGTTGCGATGGACCCCAGAGCAGTCCAGACAGATGAACACTCCCAGGGTGCATGATCCCCACTCGGGATCTGCAAAGGCACAAACAGATTAAGCACACTTGATATTGAGATTCAAGGGCAAAAGGAGAAATGGCACATTACAAAACATAAAAACTGAATCACATCAATAAAAAAGTTGAACTGAAAGACGGTGATGACTAAGCGTAAATGGTAATGGTAAATGGAGCTTATTTATATAGCGCTTTCCAGAGGGACCCCAAAGCGCTTTACAATACCAACCATCCACCCATTCATACACACATTCATACATCGGTAGCGGCGACTGCCATGCAAGGCGCCTTCCAGTCCTACCGGGAGCAACTCGGGGTTAAGTGTCTTGCCCAGGGACACAACGACACATGGTGTGGGGAACCGGGATTCGAACCTCCAACCTTCCGATCGGGGGACGACTGCCAATACCACTACACCACGGCCGCCCTAAGCGTAGTGAGAAATGTTTAACAAGGCTGAGTCAGGTCCTCTGGATGGGTTCTTTTTTGAAACATTTAATCTTTTACTGAAAAAACTTTTTCAGTTTGAGGAGCTGCGAGCAAACTCAAGGGCCCAGCGTACTCCATCTGAAGCCACATAGTTGACGCACGGTAACTTGGTTGCTAGATGTTTTCACACACACCTTTCATAGTTGAACATGCATGTTTGAGAGCTGATTGGATTGTGACTCTAAATTGACCCTAGGTGTGAGTGAGAGAATGGATGGTTGTTTGGTGTGAGTGAGACAGGTCCCTCTTGTAAATGAGTCCCCGTGACTCAACGAGGCTAGCCTGTATAAATAAAGGTTGAATGAATGAATGAATAGTTCATGAGACGCAGTTGCAGAGATCTTGGGAAACCCCTCCCACTGCAGTATACGCCAACACACAGGTATTTTCCCGCCAGAGTCTATACTCTGTTTCTGCATCCACCGTATGGCCACAAATCTATCATGAAGAGAGCGCCACACTTTTCATCAGACAGACTCTTTTATATAAAATGTCTGCACAATCTCCATCCAGGAGTTTTTGATTATTTGACTAATTTAGTGTGTTTGAAGAGCGTATACATACAAACAACAAGACAAGACAACTTTGCTGTGATTTGGCTCTATATAATGAAACTGAATTGAACTGAATAAAGCAGAATGTCCAGGTGCATTTCCGCACTAATGAATACGTCCATAAACCTTTGACCAATAACACAATCTTTGGTGCATATGCCTGAAAAAATGTTTAACTCAGGCCTTGTGTCGAGGAGGGCTGGGCAAAGCTACTCTGAGAACAAAATTATGCAATTTTCGTCATACAATTTAGCTGCTTTGGATAGCGTATGCAGGTCCCTTCAATCTTATGAGCAGCACCATCACATAGTGGATCAACCAGTTTGTTGGTGACAGCTAAAACTAGTTGTTCACATGCAAAAACAGGACCATCAGCCTAATGACTGATCCATTAGTGTCCTGATAACTGGTTGCTATTCACAGAAGGATGAGTGTTACAGTAACAGCATTGGAAGAGGACAAATGACATGGTGCGAACTGTAAGATTGCTCCACCCAAGCGGAAACATAACCCAGGGTGAGCAAACCAACAAGACAGATGTAATGGCAGAGGTAGTGAAGTTAATGGCATTACCTGAGGCATTTGGTCAGGCATTGTTGCCTTATCAGCAAACAGTAAGGCAAAGAATACAGGGAAACAAAAATTCTAAGCTACCGGTACTAATAACAAAATAGTTACTGCAGTAGATGTTTTCATGCCACAGAGCAACACAGGGCAATAACTCACAGTGAAATTCTGTATGTACCTGTACTAATAGAGTAAATTTTGTATTACACAAATTATTAAACACTGTGCAAAATCAGTTTAGTGTTAACTGAACATGGTTTTGCTTTGACGAACTTGCTAGGACCTGAAGACATACCAGAGGAGGTTTGGAAATGTCTTGGAGAAATGGCAGTGAGGTTTTTGACTCAATATTCAATGGAATATTTGAGGGTGAGAATATGCCTGAAAAATGAAGAAAAAGTGTGTTGGTGCCCATTTTTAAAGAACAAGGGTGATGTACAGAGTTGTAGCAACTACAGGGGAATAAGTTGATGTGTCACACAATGAAGATCTGGGAGAGGGTTGTGAAAGCAAGACTTAGACGAGAGGTGACTATTTGTGAGCAGCAGTATTGTTTCATGCCAAGAAAGGGCACTACAGATACCATCTTTGCTTTGGGGATGCTGATAGAGAAGTACAGAGAGGGTCAGAAAGAACTCCATTGTGAATTTGTGGATTTAGAAAAAGCATAAGACAGGGTGCCAAGGGAGGAGGTATGGTATTACATGAGGAAATCTGGAGTGGCAAAGAAGTATGTTAGACTGGTACAGGACGTCAATCGTGTTTCCATCTATTTTTAATTCGAATTTTGAGCGAATTTTTGAAAATTTGCAAAAATGTAAATAAAAATTAATGCGAATCAGAAGTATTTCCATCAACTGGCTTGAAGCGAATTCACCAGGCCACGCAAAGCGGCATTAAGTCAGACATCAGCGTTACGCATGTCTACAATAAACAGGAAGTAGCGGTTGAAAACAGGAACCGAACCACACATCTCGGCAAAATGGAGAGAATATTTCAGGAATGTGTTGCTATCGGGCAAGTTGTATTTATTCTGTCATGCCAACTAGTTCATCAGTCCATACACATCTGTTGTTTCCAGCCATGTTGCCGCGCGTTATGGTACATCCGGGGAGACAACGGAAACAGCTGAACAGTCACATGACGTGAATGTTTGCTACGTCAGAACTGAGTCGGCAAATCTGTTTCCATCTCTCGTTTTGCGCATCAGCTCTGTTTCGAAAACCCCCAAAACCACCTCAAGCGAGCGTATCAACCTTTTTGCGAATTAGAGGAAGTTAATTCGAATCGTGTCGTTTCCATTCACCTTTTCTGATGCGATACTTCAAAATGCGCATCAAGAAACCTTGATGGAAACACGGCAATGTATGAGGACAGCAGGACAGTGGTGAGATGTGCTGTAGGAGTGACAGATAGCTTCAAGGTAGAGGTGGGATTGCATCAAGGATCAGCTCTGAGCCTCTTCTTGTTTGCTCTGGTGATGGACCAACTAATAGATGAGGTCAGGCAGGAATCCTCAAGGACTATGATGTTTGCAGATGACATTGTGATATGTGGTAAGAACAGAGAAAAGGTGGAAGAGAACTTGGAGAGGTAGAGGTATGCACTTGAAAGAGGAGAAATGAAAGTAACTAAGACAAAGTACATGTGTGTGAATGAGAGCTAAGCCGGTGGAACAGTGAAGCTACAAGGAGCAGAGGTCACAAAGGTGCAGGATTTCATGTACTTGGGGTCCATTGTTCAGGAAAATGGGGAGTGTGGTAAAGAGGTGGAAAAGTGAGTCCAAGCAGAATGGAATGGATAGAGAAAAGTTTCAGGAGTGATTTGTGACAAAAGGGTGTCAGCAAAGGTCAAGGAAAAGTTTAATAGACAGTTGTGAGACCAGCTATTTGGTCTGGAGACCGTGGCATTGACAAAAAGACAGGAGAAAGAACTGGAAGTGGTGGAAATGAAAATGTTGAGGTTCTCCTTAGGACTGACAAGGATTGATACGATTAGGAGTGAGATCATCAGAGGTACAGCACATGTTGAACAACTGGGAGGTAAAAGTTAGAGTGGTCAGACAGATGGTTTGGACATGGGACAGTGGGTATATTGGTAGAAGGATGTTAGAAATGCAACTGCCAGGAAAAGGACAAAGAGGAGATATGTGGATGCAGTTAGAGAGGACATGAATGTAGTTGGACTGAGGACAGAGGATGCAGAGGACAGAATGTGATGGAGGAGGATGACTCACTGTGGTGTCTGTCCAACAGATCTAACTTGTAAATGAGTCTTTGAGGCTCATTGTGACTCATCTGTTTAAATAAAGGTTGAATGAATGAAAAAGACACATGAAGATGGAAAAGCCGAAAAAAGAAGGTAACTGATCATAGCAAACAAAGACTAAATGTGTGCAACCAAAAGCTGCAACATATACATGTATCTAGGCACAAAACACACAAAAGAAAGCACAGCTAGTTTTACACAACATTTCATTTAACCATTAAGTATACTATACAATTATGACAAAAATGGAGGATTTACTTGCAGTTACCCTTACAGGCATGCGGTACTTCCTGTTTATCACTGTTGTATTCAGCTGTGCCTGAGGTCAGCTGCAGGCCTTTATCCATCTTTTACATATTCCCAGACTCAGTTTAGGTTTTGGAACTGTATTCCACTCTCTATCCACTCAGGCTTGTCTATTGTTCCCCACTGGCAACATCTGAGAAAAAATTCTGATGATTTTTCGACAAATCCCTATGGCCACAAAGCTTTTGTAATGTCAAACCTCAACAATGTTGTCAGAGAGTTCCTGTAGGTAAGGGGCGTGGTCAGTTGCTGACGAGCCATATGGATTGATTGATGGCTTCATGTCATTTGGAAATGGGGGTCTCCACCCCTGTTTAATGGCAGGCAGGTTCTCATCACAAATTAGTCTTCCTTTACTCCTCTCTCGAGCCATCGTTCCTCTCTATCAAAGGTGTACACATCTTGCAACAAAGAGCTTGTCCAAAGGACCTGACTCAACCTCGTTAGATTTATCTACCTGAATTTTTTAACATACATCAGGGCGTAATAAGAAATGGTTAGTTTTTATTTCAAACATCAATGTTTTGTATTATGAAGATTGAAGCTTTTTTCCCGCTACTGGTTACATTTGGCCAAGATAGTGTAAAGGCAAGGCAGCCAACTCGGAACCTAAAAGTCCCAGGTTCGATCCCCAGTCATTGCACATTTCGTGGTGTCTCTGAGCAGAACACACTATACCCAATTGCTCCCTTGGTACTTTCAGTAGCTGCCCACTGCACCACCTGGGAGTGGATGGGTTAAATGCAGCGAGCCAATTTTGCCACTGTATGGGAACATACAATGATGATAATACACTTATATTATCATTATTATTTAACTAGAATAAGATAAAAATGGTATCCGCCAAGGGCAACAGATCATGTTTGAAAGGTCAAAATGTGATACAAACAACCTGAATGTTGAGAAAATCACAGATTTCTGGTTGTTGAATTAAAAAGGAAAAGTTACCGTGCATGCTCATTTTCAAAGAAAATAATTTCAGGCCTTCAGCAATAAATCATTGCAAAAACATTTTGAGGTTCTGACCAATGGCTGGAAACAAGACGGTGGGCCTGTGATCGGAAGATTGTTGGTTCAAGCCCCGGTACCGACAACATCAAAACATATAGGTGGAAAAAGGTGAAACATCCACACCTGCCTCCACCCTAATTCTCCCCACTCTGGGCCCCTGAGCAAGTCCCTTAACCCCTACCATCTGCTCCCTAAACAGGTCTCTCTTGAAAATGAGTTCTCGTGGCTCAATGAGACTACCTGTATAAATAAAGGGTAAATGAAAAAAAAAGGTCTTGCTGAAACGAAAAGCTTTTAATTAAATCAATATAAGCCTTTTATTTATTGAGCTTGATTTAACACATCAAGTTTCATTTGAAAGATTCTTAAACAAAGCCTGAAATCCTTCATCTATCGGTTTCTTTCCTTCTCCGAGCTTAAAGTAATGAGAAACAATTTATTTGTTCTGACCACACCTGTCTTATCTTCCTGGCAACCTCTCGACAGCTTGCCAGTAAACAGAGCTTGTGTGCATAAAAGAGTGTCTTGGCTTTATTAGTCCAAATTATCAGTGTCTGAGCAGGAAGGGCTTTTTTCCAATCCTAAAGGGCAAATTAGAATTCTGATGTGGCTGGCTGGTTGGTTGGTTAATACTAACCCTAATATATTTTCCACACCAATACGTGACAATAACTTGCAGAACAAAATAAACTCAGTCCCAAGAAGGCCTGTCGCAATAAACAAATCAATTAATCGCATGATAAATTAAAACTATCAACATTGTTTTCATTTATTGGCTTTATCGTTTCTTCATGTCTCTCTCTTTAATGAAGAAACTGGATGACAAAAAGCTAAACTCCAGTGCTTTTCACTGACCTCTCCCTTTCTCTTTTCTTTAAAATCCATTTTAACTACTGGTGTAATGGTACACGTGGGTGTACTCAACCATTTCGGTACGGCACATTCGGTTCGGTCCATGTGCGTACCGTTTCGGTAATTTTTTTCACTCATTAAAATTTATTAACGAGAGATTATGCGCCACGGAACTAAAATTCCTAAGCGTGTTTCAGCCCGGCACTATTATCTTGCAGCACGTAGCATTAGCAGCCTAGCATCTCGATGTGGTCATAGACAAACAATTTAAACATAAATGTATTTATGTCTGTGGTTGCGGTCTCCTGTTTGGGAACATTATGGCTTTCTTGTTGAAAGACAATTAAGCACAAATCCAAAGCTGTGTGTTGACGTTGTTTCACGAAGATTGGATCTGCAGCAGGCAACACGTCTAACTTGTTAATGCGCTTGAAATGAAATCATCTGAATGTAAACGTGTCTTCTACAAGCAAGAATAGCAACTTGTTGCAAAAACCGATAACAGCAGCAACATTTAAACAACCTTCAGCAGGTAATTCAGATTGGTCCAAAGCAATAACATCAGCTATAGGAGTTTTTAAAGCTCTGGATCTACGTCCAAATGTTGTTGATGTGCCAGCTTTAAGTTATTGAGACCCTCTACAACATCCATCATGTCAACACTTCAGTCAAAAAGTTCATCACTTTACAAAAAAGCTAAAATTTATACTGTATTACCCTGGAGCTGATTAAAGCTCTGCCCTGATCATGATGACCGAGAGATTCAACCACCTCATAACAACCGTTCAAGAAGAGGTATTGTTCTTTTATTACCGTATTATTATCTAATAAACTTTTTTAATTTAAAGTTATACAGTAATCTTATTAACTCTTTTTTTTTAACATCGTTGTGTTTTATTTCCAGTCTGGGACAGTGACAGCAGCTGAGTCTGCTTCCTTTTCAGAGAAATCCACCAGAGATCACCTCCAGCTAAGAATTATGTGATGACTGAACTCTGAACTTTTCTAGGGACAGGTGGGATCAGGTCCAAGAAGAGGTTGTGAGTAATTAGGCCAAATACAGCCAAACTGCAATATTAGCAAAGATCTACCTCTTTATTCCTGCCACCTGTTGTTAGTGAGCTGTTTTCTCCACCACTAGAGATATTCACTGCAACTAGATCTGTGCTTTTGGCAGAAAATTTGGACAAGTTGTCTTTTTGGCCAAAAACGTCAAACTTAATTAGATTGTAAATGGTTTGTTGCTGCTTATTGTTCTAGTTCTGACTGTTATTGCATTTATTAAGATTTTTTATTATTGTTAGTATAGTTTATTTATTGTAAAGAGTGCAGGAGCCAAGATGGTCTAGTGGCAGGGCTTTTGACTTGGGACCTGAAGGACGCGGGTTCGCGTCCCGGCCACTACCCACCTTGGGGTGTCTATGAGTGCACATCTATTTCTCCAGCTTCCCGGGCGCTTTCGGGCTGCTCACTGCACCACCTGGTAGGTGGTTGGGTTAAATGCAGAGACGAATTTCGTCTGTGTATGGGAAACATACGCAGATGACAGGAAAAGACATTATTATTATTATTATTTATTAAAATATCTTCCAAATGGGTCACTTTTTTTTATACAAACGTATTGTTTACTTGACCCATTTTCCAAATAAACATTTTGTAAGTCTTTATTTTGTCACTTTTTTGTACTAAAAATTTACAGAACCGAGCCCTCCTTGAAACCGAACCGAACCAAAATGTGATTTTTAGCGTACCGTTAAGCTAGATTCATACTCGACGCGTCGCGCAACGCGCGAGGGTGTGCGCTCCAAAAGTGACACAATTTCACAGTCCCCGCCCCTGCGCGTTGGCCCTACGCGTGGGATTAACGCGTCGTGCACCTCTGAATTTTTGAAACTCCGCAAGCCTATGCGCGCGGCGTGGGCGCTACGATTTGATTGACAGGTCCCCACTGACAGCCTTCACCCTCTTCACGCCGGAGCCTGCAGCTTTTTGCGCCGCTGTGGTCGTGGAGACGGCGTTGCGACGCATGAAGGAATGTTTTGTGACACAAATGTATTAAATTCTCCTTCATTCCTGATCTGGAGTCAGACTTTTCTTTTGTTTTTTCGCCAAAAGTCACGTGATCGCTTTCTCCTCCGCTGACTCCATGCATTAAAACCGCAAATAAAGACAACAGTTCAGCACGCGAGCGGAAAAGCTATTTGTTTTTGTTGTGTGATTTCAAACAGTTCTTTTCTACGGTAGATTTCTTCTTCTACACCTTTCTTGCAACATATGCACAGGTTTTAGAGGGTACTGCCACCTGCTGGTCGGTAAAAGAACAGCACTTTGCCATGCCCCGCCGTGCGACAACTATAAACACAGAGGCGACACTGTAAACGCATTTCGCCGCACGGCACAGTGCACGCGCAGTGCAGCCTGCGGACCAAAGCGCGAGTCTAACTCAGCCTTTACACCCCTAATTTTAACTGTCCAAAACGCAGCTAATTTGTGATACTAAGCTACGAGCTAAGCTAACAGGCCGACTTTGGTACCAAAAACTCTGTCTTATCGAGGCTCTAAAATTCCCGATTTAAACCCGCACCTTTGAGTAAAAAGTTATTTTTCCCTGCAAAAAGAAGCTGAGAACTTGTTTACTGATTTTTCTTAAAAGCTCTGTGTGAAAAATGCTATGCTAAAGAGCTCAAGCCACACTGAAAGTCCACCATTTTCAGAACCGAAAAAAGGAAAGAGAGACAGCCCATGTCCCTCACATTTTTCTTAGAAACATGCTACTCACTCCCTCACTATCCATCCTTCAGTTCAAACAGTCTTGTACTACAATCCGGTGGTTACAACAAGGTACTACACTCAAAATAAACTAACCACATTTCTTCTTAAATTTGACAATAATTAATAATTATTGTCAAATTTCAAACAATATTATCGTTTATCGCAATCATTTCTGAGACAATGAATCGCTCAGCAAAAACTGTTATTGTGACAGGCCTAGTCCCAAGAAAATAAAACAAAACGTGATTCACTTATAAGCATAGAAACAAACATGAGCAGATAGGGCAGCTGATTCTTGGGTGTAAGTAGTAATTCTTGGGTGTAAGTAGTAAAAGGTGTCTTTGAGCAATAGGCACATAAATTCAGCCAGCACCGATTGAAGTCCTCAATATATATTTCCTACATAAATACAGAAGTCAAGATGAGGCTATAACATGTCCAGCATCCCCAAGGCATAATATCAATAACCTTTTTGGTTTAATTGCAATGTTCTGATTTTATGTAGCATGTACAGGTACATACTTGTTTGGTTGAGAAAATAATAAGTGCATGGATAAAATAGTTCAGTCACATTAAAATGTCATTTTGTTTCTGCTTTATCTTTCCTAAAACATACCGTAATTATTATTGCTTATGGTAAAAATATCTAAAACACTAAACAGTATTTATTTAAACTTCTAATACATGTGGTGCTGTGAACATAAGTGCTGTCACTATCTGGCATCATACCAGCAGTGTCCAAACTATGTGATGCATGCACCAAAATATTCAAGTTAAAAATAATTCGCTGGAGCGGTTTGCAGCCGAGTGTGATGCGGCCGGGATGAGGATCAGTTCCTCCAAATCCGAGGCCATGGTCTTGAGCCGGAAAAGGGTAGAGTGCCCTCTCCAGGTCGGGGAGGAGGTCCTGCCCCAAGTGGAGGAGTTTAAGTATCTCGGGGTCTTGTTCACGAATGAGGGAAAACTGGAGCGTGAGATCGATAGGCGGATAGGTGCAGCATCCGCAGTGAAGCGGGCGCTGTACCGGTCTGTCGTGGTGAAGAGAGAGCTGAGTCGAAAGGCAAAGCTCTCAATTTACCGATCGATCTACGTTCCCACCCTCATCTATGGTCATGAGCTTTGGGTTGTGACCGAAAGAACGAGATCTCGGATACAAGCGGCTGAAATGAGTTTTCTCCGCAGGGTGTCTGGACTCTCCCTTAGAGATAGGGTGAGAAGCTCAGTCATCCGGGAGGGACTCGGAGTAGAGCCGCTGCTTCTCCACATCGAGAGGAGCCAGTTGAGGTGGCTCGGGCATCTGGTTAGGATGCCTCCTGGACGCCTCCCTGGTGAGGTGTTCCGGGCATGTCCCACCGGGAGGAGACCCAGAGGAAGACCCAGGACACGCTGGAGGGACTATGTTTCTCGGCTGGCCTGGGAACGCCTTGGGATTCCCCCAGAGGAGCTGCTCCAAGTGGCTGGGGAGAGGGAAGTCTGGGCCTCCCTACTTAGGCTGCTACCCCCGCGACCCGACCCCGGATAAGCGGAAGAAAATGGATGGATGGATGGAAAATACTTCTGAGCCCCACACACACAAAAAAAAAAATAATAATCAGAAATAAAATGTAATATGAGTCACTTTTCATATTTTCTTCTAAAAAGAGGTAATGAAAACCTACTGTAGACCCTTGAAGAGAATATTTTGTTGGCTTACAGTTAGAATCTTGCCCAAGAGAGTTAAAAAAAAAATCTAAAACACAACTGTGGTTGTGTTGGTCCATCCTAAATGGGTGGCTGAATCACTTAAAAGGCATATAGCTTGCAGTCACTAAAACTAATCTAGTTACGGGTAAGTCTGAAGGGGCACTAACAGACATCAAATTCTATGTACAGTCAGTGCCTATAAAAAGTATGCTTCTTGGATATTTTATACTTTTATAATAACTACAACATTGAAAGTTGGACCGTTTAACAAAAGTAAAATAAAATGAATAAAAACACTTCAATGTCAATGTGAGCTCTAATTTCTACAAAATAACCAATTACCGGTAAATGAAAATGTTTAAAGGTTCAGTATGCAGTTTCTGTAGAACTGCAGCACTTAGAAATATTTTCAACAGGCAAAGCATTCTGATCCCTCCCCCTCAGAGCCATATGTGGCTCTGCCCCCTTGTGGTCTGTTGAATTTCAAATTCAAGCTCTGTTTTTATTGGCTGGTTACAAACTCTGTTTTTATTGGCTGGAAAATGGCGGGTCACCTTTTCTTTTTAGAAATGCTTATTTACCACCTGGAGAAGCAAGGGGACAATATTTTTTTTAATTTTTTTTCAGAGATTACCTGGCTAACATCAGTCTGTCAGGAGGTAGTGACAGAGTGAAGAAATATGTTCATAAAAAAAGCTACATACTGAAGCTTTAAAGTAAATTAAGTAATTGCATAAATATTCCAGGGATGGGGTCAATCCGATCCAGTATCAGATATCAGCATTATTTACGCATCAGATTTTCCGATCCAACCTGCCAATATTTCCGATACTTGATGTATGTCAGAGAGCACGTATATTGCACCATAGGGGTGTAATGGTACGCTAAAATCACATTTCGGTTCGGTTCAACTACAAGGAGGGCTCGGTTCGGTTTATTTTCGGTTTATTTTCGGTACAAAAAAAAAAAGACAAAATAAAGACTTACAAAATGTTTATTTTGAAAATATGCCAAAAATATGTTTGTATTGTATTGTAGTAATAAATAAAAGTGACCCATTTGGATGATATTTTAAATAAACAGCACTCTACAATAAATAAACTATATTAACAATAATAAAAATCTTAATAAATACAATAACAGTCAGAACAATAAGCAGCAACAGACTGTTTACAATCTAACTAATCAAGTTTTTGTCCAGTAGCAGCAGTGTGGCTGTATTTGTCCTCATTACTGTACTCACAACTTCTTGGACCTGCTCCTCCAAGTGGGACAGGTGCTGGAACAGTTCAGAGTTCAGTTCAGTTCAGTCATCACACACTTCTTAGCTGCAGATGATCTCTGGTGGATGTCTGTCCCTGAAGTGGACAAAGAGAGCAGCTACCTCTGTCCCAGACTTGTAATAAAACAAAGAGATAAAAAAATAAGTTTATGTTTATTAAATTTGTTTTGGTTTTTTTACAAAAGAAACAATAATAATAATAATAATGTCTTTTCCTGTCATCTGCGTATGTTTCCCATACACAGACGAAATTCGTCTCTGCATTACCTACCAGGTGGTGCAGTGAGCAGCCAGAAAGCGCCCGGGGAGCTGGAGAAATAGGTGTGGACTCATAGACACCCCAAGGTGGGTAGTGGCCGGGACGCGAACCCGCGTCCTTCGGGTCCCAAGTCAAAAGCCCTGCCACTAGACCATCTTGGCTCCTATATACAAGACAATCCCATAAATGATAATGTACAAAATATAAAAAAATGAAAGGTAGCAGAAAGAAGAATAAATCTTATTATATCTGCCCCTTTTTTCAAACAATCAGATTAAACAATAATAATCTTCAACCAACAGTACAAAATGACTAACTCTTTCTAATTTTCTAACTAATACAATACACATTACGCTATTTCATTTTTTTAACACATTCGTTTTGATCATTTTCTTAAATGTAAACATTGACTTGGCATTTTTAACTACATTCTCCAAGCCATTCCATAATCTAATTCCCTGGATTGAGGTAGAACGTCCCTTCAAACTAGTTCTGAATTGTGGTTTTACAAACATCTCTGTCCCCTTAAGATTATAACAACTTTGTCTTTTAACAAAATGCATTTGGATATTTAAAGGTAATGCATTATTTTGAGCCCTATACATAACTGATAAAATATTATAGTCTACCAAATCATGGAACTTCAATAACTTCAGTTGATAAAATAATGTACTTGATGGATGGGGAATGGAAGTTAATAAGATTATGATTTTAAACAAAAAAGATTATTTAGATAATAATAATACAATAACAATACCTCTTCTTAACGGTTGAAGCTCTCACTCATCTCATCAGGGCTTTAATCAGCTCCAGGCAAGGGTGTAGATTTCATCTCATTTTTGGGGGGGGACCATAAACAGGGACATTTTTTAAGAGCAATTTTTGGGGGGTCGGCAATGTTACAGTGAAATGTAATGCAAAATGTACAGAGGGAAGTTTAACCAAACTGCATGCATACACTATGCAGATTAATCAGCAATAATATTGATTTAAATGGCATGTATTTAGTAGTCTTAATACTACTATTAATCAGTACAATAGTGACACTCATTACTCTTATAATTTTTTTAAATGTGTTCAATCTTTGCCACTTGTCAAAATGACAAGTGGCAAAATGAGAATTTTGCAAAATAGGTCCCCTCTAAATATTGTTTAAATTTCAGTTTGGCTTGTATTCATAGATTGCTGTGGTCAGTGTCACTGATAATCTGGTACCACACCTTCCCAAAATCTTAAAGCTTAAAAAGAAAACAGTTTTCAAGGAGAAGAAATACTTTAATGCAGGGGTCACCAAACTTTTTGAGACTGAGAGCTACTTCAGTGGGACCAAGAGGCACAAAGGTCCACTTGTTCGTTCCAAACAAATTTGCATGGTTCAACTTTAATTATAGTATTAATAATAATACATTTACATACATGTGAATATATGACTGCCTGATCACATCTGATCTGGTCTGTATTATTAAAGACTCCACACAATGATTTAGCTTGGTAAATATGATCAATTATTATTGATAATTACCAGTAGTGATTAGAACTCTCAATCAAGAACTTGAGTCCTCAGTTTGAATAATTTTTTGGCTCTTCTGTGCAAATGTAAATTGTTCTTAGCTTTGACTGGGAGTGTGGATGGTTGTTTGTCTCTTTGTCTGTCTCTGTGATGGACTGGAGACCTGTCCTGGGTGTCTCTGGTGACCTGTCCTGGGTGTCCCTGCCTTCACACAAAAGCAGCTGAGATCGGTTCCAGTCCTAAACAAGGGGGCATAATGGATTACTTACTGATATTTAAACATAAAACACTATTTCTTTTATGTTAAACTCAATCTGTAACATTTGAAATTCATTGTATTTTATAAATATTTTATTAACTGTTTTGTAGAAATGAACACGTTTGTAACATTCATTCAAAATATGCCTTAACTATTAACAAATCTGTAGCATTTTTTAAGAACCTATTAAGAATAAAATCTTCCAGTTGCAGATACAAAATATCAATAATGTAATATAATAAACAGTGACATTTTTTAATTAATCATGTGACATAAGTATTGATCCTCAACATTTTTTATAATAATTTATTTATAAAGCCCTTAAAACAACCACAGCTGCAAAAGTGCTACACATACAAAATCATTTTAACTAATCATCACATCTTCTTTACTCTTTTTTAATTAATTATCTTTTACATATTTTATCATTACTTCTTTCAAGAGCTCCACACCTGAAAATATGATGAATGTGAATCCATCCTGCTCAAAGCTGCGCTGACATTCTTCTGTCTGTTGCAGAGCCACCAGGGAGCCAGTTAGCATTGAAGCTAGCGTGTTAGCTGATGAAGTGTCGCTCCTCGTTGCGTTTTGCTGTTGCTACAGCCACTAATGAGACACAGACACACTTGTCTTTCAACACTGTGAAAGACCTTTTCCTCCCAGTCACTGTCACCTATGTTTTAAGTAGCTACTTACTGGAAGTTAATAGTTTGTACTGCAGCTCACTCCACCCAGCGGCTCCGCGCGAGCCTGTGACTCTGGTGCTTTTGTTGTTGCTTTTAAACATTGGACTAAACTATTTGCCAACAGAGAAGGGGGGGGGGGGCTAAATTTCCTTTTTTCCCCTTAGAATAATGGCGGATTTCTCTCTTTTTTTTGCCTTTTTATATTTACATTGTTTAAAGACACAGTTTCCTTTATTGAATTATTGGGGGGGACAGATCTATATTTCCCCAAGATTGGGGACCCCCCCAGGATCTACGCCTATGGCTCCAGGGCTTGTTGACAATACAGTTTTTTCATAAAGAGCTGAACTTTTTGAGTGATGGATGTCTCGTAGCGGTAGCGAGGATCAGTAACTTTAAAGCCTGCGCATATAACAACATTCAGACTTAGATTCAGAACTCATACAGTTTGTGTTATTGCTCTGGACCGATCTAATTTACCTGAAGAAGTAGTTTAAATGCAGCTGCTGTGTTGTTGGTGCACTTTGTAACAGCTGCGGTGTCTTCGTTCACATTCCGATGACGTAGTTTCAAGCGCAATCACGTGAGACGTGTTGTCTGCTGCAGAGTCGTCCACACACACAGCTTTGAATGTGCGCTCGTCTTAACAAGAAAGCCATAACGTTCCCAAACAGGAGACTGGAGCGAGCAGCTAATGGCTAATAATGCTGCGCATGCTGCGCGTGCTGCGCGATAATAGCTCCGTGCTGAAATGCGCCCAGGAAATTTTGTTCCGCGGCACATATATTAACGTTCAATGAGTGAAAAAATAACCGAAACGGTATGCAGGTGGACCGAACTGAACGTGCTGTACCGAAACGGTTCGGTACACCCACTAGTACCGTTACATGCCTATTGCACCATACTGTGACTTCTGTCTTAACATTGTGTGAGTTAAACCCAAAAAAGACGCACAAGCCTCACAACAGGTAATACCCAAACTCTAATAGCATACAAGAGGCAGGTCTATATCACAGACGTCCTTCTGACTCATGGTGCAGCCTGGAACACTAAAATACTAAGCATTATGGGAAATCAACACAGTCCACTCCCTATTTTTTAGTTTTGTTTTTGATTGTTGCAATATGAGTTGTAATTCTTGTTGGCTTTGATCAACGGATACAGATTTAAAATAATAATAATAAATTTAAAATATTCAATCCCTTTAAAGCGACTGTCCTAATTCGACTGAGAAAAAAAAAGATGAATGAAGCCCCCGTATAGCTCTGCTTACGTCCATACGCTTGTCCGTACGCGTGTACTGTACGCAGAGAGTTCAGCCCCACACCCCAGCATACGTTCTTGCGTACATTCTAGCATTTTCGCACCAAATTCTTGACGTCATTTGAGCAGCTGCAGCGCAGCTCCTGACAAGAGAGTTTACCTACGGGACAAATTGAGGTTGCTGATTGGTCATTTTGCCTACTGCATTGATTGACATGTCAAAAAAAAAAAAAGGCGAGAGCTGGCAGCTCCAGCCGCAGCAGTGTTCTGTGTTTGTGTTAATAAAAAGTTATAAAAAACAAAAAAAAAAAAAAAACAGGGCGCGCTGGTCCTGTAGCCCACACATCAGACCAGCACACCAGGACATCTCCAGACCCTCCCGCACCCACGTTGGACCTGAGTTTAATTCGAGCGTGACAAATTTGTTCATTTCAGTCATGGAGTCAACGGAGGAGGAAGCGATCACTTGCCTTTTGGCAAAAAATATAAAGAAAAGGTCAGATCAGGGATGAAGAAGGGGAATTTAATACATTGGTGTCGCATACAAAACAGTCCGGCGCCAGGCAGTTTATTGTGCGACACCGCGTTTGCGTACGCGGCCGTAAAATTTGAGCTTTGCGCGTACATGCCCTGTGGGGATACGCTTGTACCTCTGTGTAGTACGTGCGCACCTCTGCGTATGGACGTATGCAGTATACAGAGGGCTTAAAAGAAGAAGTCAGCAAAATGATTTCAAAGGCTTTAAACATCACCGGAAGTTTTGTGCAATTAACATAATAAGGACATTTGGAAAATGTCTACCAAGAGTAGGCCGTCCTCAAACTTGAGTGACTATGCAAGAAGGAAAATACTGAGAGGCCACGAAGACACATGAGCACTCTGAAGGAGTTACAAACTTCAGCAGCTGAGACGGAGGGGCGTCTGAGAATACAACCACTGTTGTCCAGGTTCCTCGCCAGTCTAATGGGAGAGTGGCAAAGAAAGAGCAGCTGACTCACTAACCTACACAAGGCGAGGTCAGTGAACAAGACCAGGCTGAATCTGGCAGATCCTGATCATCCACTCCATGGTGAGTTCAGGTTGCTTTCATCTGCTGCCCAGATGTAATGATGAACAGACTCTTGTCAGCCGTCAAAAAGGAGCAAGCTGGACAGGAGAAACGCGGGTCCAAGGCTTGTCGAGCGTGGACCGCTCCCAGCCTTCACAAATGGCGTGCGGGTCCGACGACAGGATGTAGCCTGTGTCGCACGCAGGGCAAAGCTTGATAGTCTTCTTAGAAGACATGTTCGAAGTTCGCTCGTGGAAGAAGTTCGCTCGTGTTCTTAGCTAGGCTGAAGAAAAACGGGAGCCGACCCCTGGTCCAGTGACGGTTTTATACTAAGACCAGGTGGGGCCCACAGCAGGTGGGCGTGGACTAGAAGTTTTCAGTGTTTTGGCGCGAGGTGCGGGTAAAACCCAATAAAGCGAAAGCTTTTTAAAGGGCGAAGCTTACACAAAATAGAACTCATTCATCCTGTAGCGATCAGGCTTCTCAACAACAACAACAACAACAACAACAACAACAACAACAACAACAACAACAACAACAACAACAACAACAACAACAACAACAACAACAACAACAACAACAACAACAACAGTTAAATGTCTCAGTGTCTTGTCTAGTATCGATGTATTGTGTCTACTGGCTGAAACAAATTGCTCCTCGGGGATAATAAAGATTCTTGAACTTGAAGAAAACTAGTTAGCGTTGAGATTAATATTTTTATCCAACTAATTTAACAACATAAAATTGAAACTGACGTGGAATAAAAAAGCACAGGTTTTAGGCTCAGTCAGTGGATAAGTCCTCCCTGATTAGGCAAACCAAGACTTGCAGAGCAGCAGTTTCACCTGAGTAAGAGCTCCTCCTCCTGCTTCCTAACTCCATTTCTCGCTCATTTTAACTCACGTTAAAACCAAAAGAGAACTATTGATTCAGTCACAAACCTATAGACGCTGCCACAAAGCACTTCAAACTGTTACAGCCGGATTATGATGGATATTAACACCACGAACACGTCTTTTTACTGCCGTGCTCGTGACTCTCAAGCTGTTCCGTCACTGTCAGAATAAAATCACCACCGTGTCACATCAGTTGATAGACATCAGTTGGTGGACGTACCCTTGGCGCCGCAGTCCGCACACACGCTGTTGCCAGACTTGTGCAGGATCTCCTTGAGGACTCGGATCACTCGCTCATTCGCCGACATGGCAGCGCGCGGATCATCCGCTTCTCCAACGAAGGAGGGAGAGAAAAGAAAAAAAGGTGCGCCTGCGTGCGTGCGTTCCGCTCCCCCCCACCCTGGGGAGCGGACAAGTCCGCACAGGTAGGCCTGGATGCGCCCGCAGGAACACGCGCGAGCCTCCCGACAGACACGCAGAAGAATGCAGGAAGTTCTGTAAAAAGTTCTTGCACCTTTCAGCTTGCCCGTGGGTCGTGTCCTGATCAGGGTGTGCGGACCCACGCACTGCGTGTGAGCTTGAGGCAGGAAGTGAAGTGCAGAGGTTCAAAACGTGCTTTTCCGCATAATATGAGCTGAGATTGCTGTGTGTACATGACAGCAGGCGCAGGCCTTTTTTTCTTTTTCTGTTTGAAAGCACGCCTGCAAGGCTCGGAAAGTATTTATCTGCACGAGATCATTATGAATCTATTCTCTGCTACCATGTGAAGAATTATGCCTTAAACCAGTGGTGTAGTCTACATTTTTGTAGTGGGCATACTGTGCTTAGAAACCAAAGTACACTGGTTAGTAAAATGTAATCGTCAATTTATTTGGATTTTTAAGCATATTGAACAGTTCCAAATTTCTCTGATGCTTATATTTGAATAAATGAACAACAAACTTTGTACATCTGGCTTTGTATTAAAAACATGTTATAGAATTTATAAAACCATATCAAAGAAAAGCACTGCACACCGATAGATTGTTATGGAAGCGTTGGTTCCAGCGTACAGTTTAACGTATCAATGACATGTACCTAATGGTATGTCATGTACCATTGGGCACTTTTAAGTGGGTATACTGCAATTCTTAAACTTTTCTAGTGGGTATACTCCATATACTGTACCCGAGTATCACGTAGACTACACCACTGCCTTAAACATGTTATACTGATTCAAACTAATTCACAAGTGTCCTATAAATCAAGGTATTCACAACGGTTTATGCAATCATGTTTTAAAGTGCCTTCTTAGACAACATATTAATATACACAAATAGACTTAGTGGATTTTATAAATGCACTTATTATAGTAAATATAGTATAGTATAGTAAATATTATAGTAAATTATTAGATAAAACTAATGGTGATATGAAAGCAACATGGCGAGTAATGAATGGTGTACTGAAGAATCATAAAGCAAAAACTGGTATTTCAAAATATTTTGTAAAAGACAACGATGAAGTTCATGATGAAAATGAAATTGTAAATGGATTTAATCAATATTTCGTGAATGTTGGATCAAGCCTTGCAGCTAAGATACCAAAAGTAGATAAAAATATGATCCACTCAATTACAGGTTGTGCAAATAGTATTTTCCTAAATGGAACTAACAAAGAGGAAATAATGAATGTAGTAAAACATCTTACAGACAAGAGATCGAAAGACTGGGTGGACATGGATATGATGTTTGTAAAGGACATAATGAGTCATGTTATTGAGCCGTTCACATACATATGTAACTTATCATTTTCAACAGGAATTTTTCCAGATAATATGAAAGTAGCTAAGGTCGTTCCTCTTTTTAAAAATGGTGATAAATGTGTATTCAACAATTATAGACCTATATCCTTGTTACCACAGTTTTCAAAAATTCTTGAAAAACTATTTGTAAACAGACTAGACCAATTTATAGATAAACAAAATATTCTAAGCAGCAGTCAGTATGGGTTTAGATCAAAAAACTCTACATCAATGGCTCTCATGGAATTAATGGAACAAATAACTACTGCTGTCGATCAAAAACAACACTGTATCAGTATCTTTGTTGATTTAAAAAAAGCATTCGATACTATTGATCACACCATTCTCCTTGAAAAACTGAACAAATATGGTATTAGAGGACCAGCATTACAGTGGGTATCTAGCTACTTAAAAAATAGGAAACAATTTGTACAAATAAATGATGTAAGATCTGACCTCTGTAATATCACATGTGGAGTTCCTCAAGGCTCTGTACTTGGACCAAAGCTTTTTATTTTATATGTGAATGACTTGGTATATGTGTCAGGACTCCTTAAATGTGTACTTTTCGCTGATGATACCACTTTTTTCTGTTCAGGTGAAGATATAGAACAAATGTTAGAATTGATAAAGACAGAATTTGTCAAGATACAAACTTGGTTTAAAATAAATAAATTATCATTAAATCTAGAGAAAACTAATTACATGATATTCGGTAATAGAAAGAAAACTGTCGATGTTCCACTCAAAATTGAGGATGTTGAGATTTGTAGAGTGAATGAGGTGAAGTTTTTGGGTGTTATCATTGATGACAAACTGACATGGAAACAACACATAAATTCTGTAAGAATAAAAATAGCTAAATCAAAGTCAAGTCAAAGTCAAAGTCAACTTTATTGTCAGTTCTGCAATATGTACTGTACAGGACATACACAGGACCGAAATTGCGTTTCTCTCAGTCCCTCGGTGCAACAGTAAACATCT